>PVIH01009177.1:0-84558 GCA_004025045.1 Sigmodon hispidus | reverse complement strand
AGGGAGGGAGGGAGGGAGGGAGGGAGGGAGGAAATAAGGAAGGAAATAAGGAAGGACTGTTGAATAATGTTGAATAATGTGTTTCAGGAGGTAGCTGGGGAGGCTGTGTTAACAAGGGACAAGGTTAAGTTGGAGCATTTTCATTTGGAGATTGTTTGTTTTAAGAGAAGAGAAAAACTCATAGTAGACTTGAAGAGGAAGAAAAATATTAAGAAAAAGAAAAAAAAGTCAGCGGAGAACCTCGGGCTAGAGGAGAAGTGAGATCCTGCTGTAAGCCAGAGGCTGTGACAACCCTTTCCCAGCCCCAGCTTCCCTTGCAGCTAGGTTGTGTGCACTCTACTTTTGTTAGAACTGCATTTTCTTAGCTATAATAACACAGCTGAGGACCTGGTAAGTTATAAAGAAAAGAGGCTTATTCATCTCCCAGTTTTAGAAGCTCAGGAATTCCTGGAGGACCTTGTGCTACATTGTAACACAAAAGACTGTGCCTTGTGCAAGCTCAGTCTCAGGCTTTTCCAAGGCCACCAGCACGGTCATGGAGGCTCACCTTCATGACCGTCTCTGTCCTTCATCACCTCCCAAACGCCACCACAGTCAGGAGATGGATTTGGACATTAAGTTCCCAACACATAAACTTGGGACCCTTCATCCTCTGGCTGCATTTAGACAGTGTTCACTAAAGGAGTCCCCAGATGCAGCTCCACGCCCTTAGGAAGCAGATGACGTCTGAGGTCAGTACTAGCCCCTCCTCCTCACATCTGCACTGATAGTAACCACCTTAAACTGATCTTCTTCCTTCACCAAAGCCTCACCTTGGAATTCTACTTTGGGGTAGCAGAGCCACATGCATTGGAAGTATTTGTGGCTGTGCTTTTTTATTTTCATTTTTTAAAATGTGCATGTATGTGGTATGTGTAGGTGCAGGTGCCTGTGGGTTGCCTGGAACTGGGGTTACAGGAGGTTATGATCTCCCAACATGGGTGTGAGACCTGTATTGGGGTCCTCTGTGACAGCATTAGAATCTTAACTGCTGAACCATCTCTCCAGCTCTGAATTATTATTATTTTTTTAAAATCTCAAATGCAGTGGAAATTCCTTGGGGGGGGTGAGAAAAAGGAAAAAAATGAAAGAAGAAGATACCTGTTGTTCCCTTAGTCCCATCTATCCAGAGTAGCCACAGATAACGGTTTGGAGAGAACTGTCCAGGCTTTTCTGTATCCTCTGAGATCAGTATGTCATGGGTCCTGTCTCCACTGTGCATGCTGTTGAGCCCATTGATTCTGCCATCATTTCAGGAGCTTACCTTCCTCCCTCTGAGCACAGGATGGGCAGATAGCAAACAGAAGACCAGGGAACCTCACTTGCCATGCAGGAATGACAATTTAAATGGGGAAGCAAAAATGTAAGCAGGAAAGTAGAAGATGTGGGACCTACAGCAGCAGCCACAGGATACCAGCTGAGAATATGCTGGTGTCCCAGCTCAATGCTTCCAGCAGGCTTTGGGGGGCACCCAGAGATGTCAGAATGCAGGTCTCAGACAAGGGGAGCAGCAGCTGGCTACCCATCTGTCGGGCTGGAGAGGGTTGCAGGAACAGATTTCCATTTGCCACCAAACTATGGAGTCTAGGAGACCAAGGAAGAACAAGTCACACTTGAACTGAGAGGCTGGAGCCGGCAGCCTGAGTGAGCTCTCTCACTTGCCCAGGACAGGACAGGACAAGACCAGCCTCCTCTCACTGATGATCTGAGACCAGCCTCCCCAGCCAGGAGCCAGAGTCGGAATTTTCATCCTCTTCCTCCTCTGATGAACTCTAAAAGCATGCCTCAGGATTTGTTATCTAGAACGAGGTAGGCTCTGATTGGCTGGATGTATATGTATGCAGATAAGGTAGCAAATAGGATCAATCAGGTGACAGCGGTCAAGTGGGGCCAGGGTGGTGGAAAGCCTGCTAAAAATTGAGGGTGTTCTCAATTAGGTCACGTGCTGCATGCTCTCGCTCTCTTCCTCTGTGTTGCAAGGGAAGCTGGGAGGTGGGAAATTCCCTGCACTTTGAGCTTACTCTTTGCTTGTCCCAGGCTTCTGAGATGAAGGATCCAGTCTCCACTCAGAGCTGTGGTCGACCTGCGGGCTGCCAAATGCAGTCCACTTTTCAGAGGATTCTTAGGTAAGTGGGTTCTGGGGACCATGTCTGCCTTATCCCCTTGCTGCCATGCTAACCCCCATTATAGAGACACCTGTATGCCAGGGGGCAACAGATCAATTGTGGACACCTGATGTCAACATAGTCCACCCAGGCTACTTGCTTTCAGAGTTTCTGAGGCCATCCTTACCCTGGTCACTGAGGTAGCAGGACCTTTAGGAGGTTAAGAAGAGAAGGCAGTGATTAGGTCCCTGGGGCATGGCCTAACCCTAACCCTAACCCTGAAAGGCTGCTGGAAGGAACAAGACAGGCCCTTCCCACCTCAGGCTTCCTGTTTCCAAGTGTGGCCTTCCCTCCCCATGGTCACCCTCCATGATGCCATCTGCTATGATGGGCCATTGGGAGGGGCCTCTTGACAGCTGGTGATGTTGGGACTTATGTTCTCAATGTTGTAAGATAAACCTTTTCCATCAAGGTCATTTTGATTTTTATTGAGGGAGGGTCTTAAAAATTTAAAGTTATTTTATTTTTTTTTTTTATGAGTATGGGTGTTTTGCCTACATGTAAATCTGTGCACCACATGTATTTCTGGTGCCAGAGGAGGCCGGAAGAGGGCACTGGATTCCCTGATTTGAAGTTACAGATAGTTGTGAGCCATTGTGTGGGTGCTTGGAATTGAACTTGTGTTCTCTGCAAAAGTAGCTAGTGCACTTCATCACTGAACTATCTTTGCAGCTCCCCTTTTGTCTTTAGTGTGTGGGTGTGTGTGGGGTGCTTACACACAGGTATGTGAGGGCAGGTCAGAGGAGAGCTTGGGGGAATCAGTTTCCTTATTTTTCCATGTTGAGTCCCCAGGATAAAACTTATTTTGTCAGCTTTGGCAACAAATGTCTTTATCCACTGAGTCATAATCATTATCCCAGTGGGGATAATCCAGACCCAGAAACTTTTGTAATAGCTGTGGAAAACAGACGAAGGCAACACACACACACACACACACACACACACACACACACACACACACACTCATACACCATTCTATGTAGTTTAACATATGCACAGATCAATCAGCTTCAGCCTCTCTCTCTCTCTCTCTCTCTCTCTCTCTCTCTCTCTCTCTCTCTCTCTCTCTCTGAAGTTTACTATGTAGCCAAGGCTGACCTTGAACTTGGGATTCTTCTGCTTTATCTTTAGGTTTCAGAGTGCTGGGATTATAGGCTTTGGCTGGGTGGATGGGAGATTTGGGAGGGAAGAGTGAGAACCTGGGGTACCAGCTGAGACGATTCAGTAAGCAGAGTGTCTGAGTTGTTTCTGGAAGTCTGGGTAGTGTTTGCGGGGTGGATAGGTAGGGTATGCTTCCAAGTAGGCACCCAGCGGGGCCTGAGGTACAGAAGCAGATCAAGCATCAGGTGAGTTCATGTTCTCTGCTAACAGTGAAATAAAGGTGCCAGAAGGCATTACCTGGCACTCTGTAGGGCTGAGGCTCCTCTCTGCTTCCGAGGTGGTATCCCGCCCCCACCTCTGTCCTTCTTCTTTTCCTCTTTCTTCTTTTTTTCTTTTAATAAAAATAACTACGAAGAGTTCAAGATGCCTTTCTTTCACGACATCTCAGCACTTAGGTCCCAGCAGCACATCGGTGGCAAAGAATGTCCCTTGTCACTGCGGCTGCTTGCCTTTATTTGAAGTGTCTGGCTGAGCTATCTCCTAGTGACATGCTTCTTTCAGAGCGAATTATTCATCCCCCACAAGCGCTGCCTCCCCCAGCCTGGACTATGCTCGTCCCTGCAGGTGTGAAGACAGGCTGGGCCTTTGTGTGCTAGGCGCTTGGCCCCCTCCCGCTGTCCCCCCTCTTGGATCCCCTCCAGGCCTGTCAAGACTCTCCTCGCTCTGGGCTCTGCAGTGTGCGGGGCTGATGGGCCCTGTCATCGAGGTGAAGCTGTGCAGCCTCCAGCCCGCCTCTAATCTCCCCCTTTACAAAGGGCAGCTCTGTCACTCAGGGGGACAGCAGGCAGACCTGGATCCAGGGCCATGTGATATTAGAGGAAGCAGCCTAGCAGAAGCAGCCATGGCCTTCCTTCCACATGGAGCATTGGTAGGCAGGGGCTGGACAGAGCAGGGGCCTCAGAGCCATCCTCAGCCGCCTAAGTAAGTCAAGGAGCTGAGCTCAGCTTGGATATGGCACAGAAAGTGTCCAGCCACAGTTGTGCAGTGAGGCTGCCTCAGTCATCCTCTGAAAACTAAGCAGAACCCTAAAAGAGCGCCAGCACCCTAACCCACCAGACATCAGCATCCTCCACTTCCGCCTCTGGGTCCATGGTGATAAACATGGGTACAGAGAGGGAAGCAGGGACAGAATGAACGAGCTGTGAGTGGCCAGGTACTTGGAGACAAATAACATTGTCTCTTAGAGTCTGTCTCCTCTTCCCATGGTAGAACACACATCAGCTTCACAGGAAAGACACGAAGCTGTATCCAGCTGGTGTCCACTACCTGCGCTGCTGAGCTCACAGGCGTTGTGAGTGACTCCTGCCGATAGGCTTCTCCACCATCCCGGTGTGTGGAAATAGATGACTAGGGTTACTGATAGAAAGATACACAAATTCCATGGGAAAATCTGGCTGCACGGGACCCACCCCAGTTCAAGGCCACCCCAGGGGGGAGCTGGGCAGTGGGCCTACAGGTGGCACGGTACAGGAAGTGGAGGAAACAATCAGTGACTGGCCTCTTTCCGTTCGCTGCACCTGCCGTGGAGCACACAGGTCTGTGACACTCAGTTGCATCTATTTCCTGACCTCTGGAGACTTTCAGAGCTGAGGGTCAGGGACTCTGAGCAGATGTTCACTGAACCTAAGTGACAGTTATTCTCAGCCTCAGTCTCCCTTTCTCTCCCTATCCATTCCGTGGTTCTCTCTTTGTCTCAGGCTCTCTTCCTTTCTTTTCTGCTTTTAGTTTTCTTGAGACTGGAACTCACTTTGTAACCTGGGCTGGACTAGAACTCTCTATTGTAACTCAGATTGACCTCAAATTCATCCTCCTGCCTCAGCCTTCCAAGTGCTGGGATTGCTGGGGTGAGAGACTGCTCTTCGCCAATTTCTTCATCTGAAGGATGGATTCACAGTAGCAGCCAATGAAAACCGAAGGATGGTGTCTGTCATCTGCTCAGTGGGGTACAGAAAGTGGATTCCTCATAAAAGAGAAGATGCCATCACAGGAGATTTTAAAATGGCAGTTTTTCCTTCTCATTTGTGTGGTGTGTAGTCTACTGGGCTAGACTTTTCCCTTTGTCAGACCTGCTCAGGGTGCAGCTGAGTTAACCGAGGCAAGCAGGCCTAGTTCCCAGAGACTGTTAAAGCCGGAATCTGCCCATGCCCAGCACTCATGAGAGACAGCTGAAGGCCCTGGGGGTGCTGGTCCCTAAACAGGGGCTTCTCCTGTCCCCCCACCCCCGTCAGAAACTGGCCTCTGGAAAAACAGGTGCAGATACAAGCTCCGAGTTCCTCACTGTAAATTAATCCACACAAGCAACTGGGAACAGAAAGTGCTTCCTGTTCCAGCCTGGGACAATGGACAATGAGTTCAGCCTGCTGGCCCCGGCCCTGTCCTGAGAGGCTTCAGGAAAGCACCCCCCTCCCCAATACATACACACCTGCCCGGTATGAAGCCCTCTGCATTGTTTCAGGCTGGAGGCCAAGGAGGGCCTCCTTTTCTGGGGAATCTGTCTGTAGCTTTCGAGACCAATGTCTGCAGCTTTCCAACCAAGCCCTGGGGATCAGTCACGCACTTCCAGGGAAGAGGAGCTTGGAAACAGGCTGAGCAGACTCGTTCTGTTTGGTTTGTTCCACAGTATTCTTAGGTGCTCTCACCAGCACAGGTTTTCAGAAGAACAGAAGCCCCACACAGAGCAGAACATAGTTCAGCTCAGGCCCTTGGTCTTCCTGGTCCAGCTAGAGCTCCAAGGCCAGCAGGATAGATCCCAGTATATGCGTGCTGAAGGGACCATATGCAGACTGACCAGGGAAGGCTCAGGATGGACATGTCTAATTGCTTCATCCAGAAGGGACAGTTCAGAAACATTGCAAGAATTGCTGACCCAAAGGACAGTGATCCTAGGCACAAGTTTTGGGCCTGAAGGGTTGGTTCCTTGGGCTGTCACAGACTAGGAAGGTGGCTCCTAGGAGAGGTATGAGAAAGCTTTGAATCCTTGAATCATGCTAGGATCTAAGGTTGATACATTGGCTGCAGATTAACATATTTTGCTTTGTTTCTGAGGAAAGTTCTCTTGTAGCCCAGGCTGGTCTCATTGCTAAATAGCAAAAGATGACCTTGAACGCCTAGTTCTCCCAGCTCCGTGTCCTGAGTGCTAGGATTGCATGCATGTACTTCCCAGGTTTATACCTGGAAATTGAAACCAGAGCTTTACACACACTAGACAAGCACTCAACCAACCCAGCTACATCCCCAGCCCTGTGGCTTGACATTCATTATTTTGTTTGTTTGTTTAGCATGTGCATGCATTGTGTGTAAGCAATCATACCACAATACTCTTTGGAGGTCAGAAGTCAGTTCTTTTCTTCCACTATGTGGGTCTCGGGGATTGAACTCAGGTTCTCAGGCTTGCTGTCCCCTGTGGCTTGACTCTGATAAATGACTGAATGTTCTCGAGTGCACATACCAGGTGCAGAATCCTTAAGCAAACACTTCAGGGCATGCTCATGTCTGATCTTTCAAAGTGGACAGACATTTTTCTCTTTTGTACTGCTAGGGGTAGAAGGCAGGGTCTCCAGCATCCTCAGCCAAAGCTTGCTGCCAGAAGCATCCCTTTGTAGCACTTTCTCAAAGAAGAAAGAGTTCCCATTTACTCAGAAGGAGCAGGAAGCCTCCGGGCATCTCTGTGGCTTTTCCTCTCCTCTCAGGGGTAGTAAATTAAGGCCAAAGGACCTACTCCAAGCCTGGGTAGGCAGTGGGTAGGCAGCCTCTAGTCCTGGAGCACCTGCAGCCTGGGCCAGCCAGTGCATGCATACAAAGGCAATATATACAGCTTTGGTCCCCAAAGTCTTACCTCTCTAGACACTTACACCTGGCAAGCAGGCTCAGACATGCTGGTGATGGGGTTGATGGTGGAGGCTGTGGGTTCCTTTTTTCTTTTTCTGGTCATGTCCCTCTGCCCTCTAGGGAGATCCTGTGTGAAGGGCTAGTGCTTCCTGCCCCTCCCCAGGTCACTAGAGAACCACTCTCTCTCTTTTTTCCTTTTCCAGGATTGGGCCATGGAATCAAAGCTGCTGCAGTGACTCAGGCGTTTCCCATTGCCCAATTCACGCATCCTCTGCTCTCAGCGCCCAAGCTTTTCATGTCCTATTTGAAACTGATAGGAAACCCTCTCATTGTTTCACAACATGGATATTAGCACCGATGAAGGAAGCGCTCCATCAGATAATCGCCTGCAGCGAGCTGGCTTCCAGCACCAGCTAGCTGCCCAGACTCATTTCTCTACTTCCCAGGACCCCAGACTCAATCCAGCCTTGTTCAGGACAGGTATAGGCTTCTGGCCAGGAGACACAGAAGCCTGGGTCCTCCCACCTTCCACTCCCATCTGAAGGGAGTGGGGGGATCCTCTCTCTAGGGTCTCTGATGGATGACCTTAGGCTCTCCATCACTTGCAGACATTTGCTGCTCTTGCCCCTGCCCCCCAACACTTTTTTCCAGGTAATCCTTCATACCCTGCAATTCCCTAAAGACAGCTTAGGGTCCCCTTTCTTCTTGCAGTTCCCACTGATGTAGGTTCTAAGCCTGACGCCATGTAAGATTCCACTTGAACAACAGATTAGAACTGCTCAGAGCCAGGGCAAGGGCAATGGAAACATGATTCTCTCTAGACTCTCAGCAGACACTCCCTGGTCTAGTAGGCACTGCATAACCTTGGGTAAACAGCTGCTTGTCAACCTCTTCCCCTGAGTTACAGATGAGGACCTTGGTGTCAGAGAGGGTATATATACTTTTCTCAAACTCACACAGCATAATTTTGAACCCAGGACAACATGCTTCTTTTCCACGGGCAGGCTGCAGTCTGTGCAAAGGTCTCAGAAGACGCCAATCAGGTGGGGGCGGCTCCAGGACTAGAGATGAAGGTGATGGGGGAAAAAACCAGCAGACCAGCTTTTCAGAGCAAAAGAGGCAAATTCCTGCTTAAAGGTGCCTGCCACCTCAGCCAGGCAATATATGTGCAAGGGACTGGCTATCCTCAGACCCCTACTCTTTACAGTTTCAGGGCATCCAATGGTCCCCGCTCTGGGCATCTTATCTAACCACAGTACCACAGTACCTTGAGGGTTTGCCAAGAGTCAGGTACTTACGTGAACTGTTTATTACTGATCTACAAAATAACTCAAGCACAAGGTGAGTTCTGTGCACAGCTCACAAATGCAAAACCACAGCCCAGAGAGGCTTCCTGACCTGCTGGCAGGCACCCAGCAGGAGGTCACAGATGAGGATGAGATCACAGATGTACGATGACTGCATGTCTTTTGCATAGCTCGGTGCCTCAGCAGTTTGGGTGTTCAGAGAGGTCTGGGAGCCTCACTCTGGAAGATTGGATTCAAAAGCCTAGGTAATATGTTCTCTAGTCCCAGACATCCTAGCAGGTACCAAAAGTCCACAGCAGAGACAATCAAGATACAGCCATTTTTCAATAGGCCAAGAGGCAAGCCATAACCTACAAGGACCTCGCCTGTTCCTGGGAATGTCCAGTTTTATTTAATTTGAAGTCTCCTGAATATTCTCATGATCTCAGCAGCACCTGGCCTCATGCTCTCAGGAGACTGAGGTGTCCTGGATGACTGACTCAGCTAAGTTCACTTTCCCAAGTTCCTGGGACTCCCTCTTGCACTCTGGGTCAGACACTGGGCAGGACCTGGGGCCAGGGAAGTCCTTTCTGATTAGTTGCTCTGCCAGGCACAGCAGAACCTCTCCTCCTTGGCCTCTTTCCCTTCAGCAAGAACCCTGTGGGACTTTTATTTACTGAACACCCACTGTGTGCTAGAGGCTGGACCAAGTTGGTTTCTTTGAAGCACCCCCCCTCTCAGGGGGAGGAGGGTGTTCCACTTTTCACGTAGGAACCTTTAGGGTGCTGCAGTTTGCCGATGAGGGTATGGTTGCTGGTTGTGGCCTGGCTTCTGTGGGTCATCTCTAAAACGTTCAGCATCCCACAGATGGGGCCTTCTATGGGACTCCTAGACTGCTGGTGTCTCGTTCTCAGTACACAGAACGGCTTTGAGGCCAGACCCCAGACACCATTGCTTCAATATAGAAAGCTGTCAGGTTGCTGTTTCCTCAAGTAGCCAGAACCAGAGATGAGTAAACCTTAGCCTCCGAGGCTGTTGAAGGCCCCGAGTGCTCCCCCTGCTCCCGTGCTCCGGGGTGGGGTACCCGAAAGTAGGCCATGCTCGAGAGACTCAGAGCACTAGATCCATTTATAGCCTTGTTTATGTAGGAACCATCTCCATCATCCAGGGCCTCACAAAGGAATCTTAGTGACACAATTCGTTGGTAAATTGAGAACTTCCTGTCTTTGTTTGAATGGGTTAGGGAGGAACAGGAGGTAGTTTGGGTCTCTTAATGAGATGATGCAATTTTTTTCTTATTTAAAGACAAAGTTACTATTTGTGTGTATGTTTCTGTGCACATGTGCATGTGTGTTCACATGTGTGTATGTATGATCTACACCGTTTTATGCTCATACCACAGTTCTTATGTGGAGGTCCAAGAACAACTTTATCCTTATATCGGAGTCCTTCCAAACAAATTTAGGCTGTTAGGTTTGGTGGTAGGCACTGTCACCTGCTGAGTCATCTTGCCAGTCTGTGAGATGAGGCATTTTTAAAATCCTGAAACACTGTCTAGTGCTGTGTGCCTATTCTGAAACAAAAAGCCAACATGATGGAAACCTACACTCCAACAGACTCAACACCGTTAACACGGTGTTATTGTCATTATATCATGTGATGGCAAAATCTGAGGGACTCGACTGCTGAACATGCCCTGGGAGGTGGAGGTGGTTAGTCTTCTCTGTAACTAGAAGATTTTCTGGCTACATCTGTTTAGCATGGAGGGTCGGAAGTGAGTCCTGGTCCGGGGGTGTAGGGTGAGGCAAGATTGAGGTGGGAACAGAAGCACCTTTGCAGCTCAGCTGAACACAGGCTGTCTCATTCTGCAAAACAGACGGGGGAATGAACTAGTCCAGGAGTAAATCAAACTTGTGAGAAAGGGCCTTTTTATTTTATTTATTTGTTTAAGACAGGATCTCACTATATAGCTCTGGCTGGCCTGGAACTCAGAGAGCTTCCTGCCTCTGCCTCCTGAGTGCTGGAATTAAATGCATGTGTCGCCATACCCAAACATCCGAGAAAGGGACTTTTGGAGCCAGGAGACTCTGTGTTCGAATCCTGCGTTTGAAGCTACAGCCCAGGCATTTAAACTAAGGTGGAGAATTTTCATTTTTCTGGTCTTTCTCAAGAAAGTCATGGTGCTGATCAGCCTCGTGCGGCGTGGAGTAGCAAGTCTAGATAGAAACTGGCTCTGTCACCTCCAGCTGGCTGATCACAATTTCTGAGAACCAGGACCTTCAATTTTGAAATAGGTTGTCACATCCCTAGCACAAGGTCACAGTGACATTGAAAACTGAGGGGCAGGCCCTTGACATGGCGTGGTCCTAGCCCTAGCCAGAAGCTTCTCACCTGCCTTTGAGTTTGTCCACGTTCCCTTTTCTGCTAATGACAACCGACACTTGTTGAGTATCTGTTCTGGGCCAGGCCTGGCTTAAGTCATTTTAAAGGTAATAATTCACATCATCCCACAGCCCTGGATAGTTTCACTGTCTCCACAGCACAGAGGACAAAGGGAGGCAGATGATTTGCCTCAGAGAACCTCAAGCAGGTCAGCAGCAGACCCAGGGCTTCACCTAGTCTGTTTGACTGCCAAGGACTTGCTCAAGAGAGACCCAAGCTGCAGGCCTGCAGGCGGGCCGGCTGGCCCAGGGCCCACACTCATGCCCCCTTTGCAATCGAAAGCAGAGCCAGGATGCCCAGTGTAGTCTGGCTGGGATCCTAATGCACTTGTGGGCTCAGGCACTTGAAATGTACCCTTTGCTCTCGCCAATATCATTTGCTAAGCCTCTGCAGTCCCATTCATATAGCTCCTGGGAAGTCAGTCAATACCCACACAGCCCTGGATCTAGAGCTCATGACTGACACATGGCACTGTGACTGAAAGGTCAGCACAGAGACAGAGGCATACTTAAGTCAAAGGTAGCAGTTCTATCCTCACCCCACAACCAAGGCTGTGACTCCTGCCTAGCAACTGACCTCTGACCTCTTCTTTCCCGCTTCTTAACAAGAAGTCTCAGATTCCCTGAGAGCAACTCGAACACAAAATTGCTCCACTTATTGTGACTGGAGCTAGAAATAGTTTATATTGGTGGAAAATGGGTTGGAAGAATGTAACCAAAAAGAGCGTGTACTAATGAGGAGGCCTAGCAAAAGAAGCCATGGAAACACCCACTAGCGCTCCAGTTGCTGACCCTAACCCTAACCCTAACCCGCTGCCCCCTTTGGTAAGACCAGAGGGTGGAGAAAGAGGGTGATGAGGCCTCAGGGGTAAGGGAGAGGCAGTGGTGGGTGGTGCTGGGTCCCTTAGCACACTTCTAGAATCATTTCTTCATGTTGTAGTTCTAGAGAGTAGTCTGTCTGACAAACCGATGACAATACTGTTGATATGAAGATGTGCTGCGAGGCCTGTGTTTCTCATTTAGTATGTTTAGTGTGGCACCTTAGAGGTCTAACCTCAAGTTAGACTGGAATGTAAGGTCACCAGGTTGGCATGTACCTATTTTCACATTTTCATCTTGTCATATTCAGGGGGTTAGTGGAAGCAATGGCCTTTCAGTGTGTGTGTGTGTGTGTGTGTGTGTGTGTGTGTGTGTGTGTGTGTGTGTGTATGTGAACTCACATGTGTGTATGGGTGCACACATGGCACAGCACCTGTGTGGAGTGATGTGGGAATGCCTTTCTATATGCTGTGAACATCATTCTCTAAATAAAGGGACTGTTTTGGCCTGTGGTGAGCACTGTAGTGGTAGGCGGTGCAATCGGAGCATAGGCATGAGAAGGAGGGCGGAGTCACAGAGATGGATCTACTGCCAAAGAATCAGCGTGTAAGGAATGTCACGTGGTCAGACAGATTAATGGAAATGGGTTGAATTAAAATGAAAGAGCTAGCTAGTAATATACCTGAGCCATAGGCCAAACAGGATAAAATTAATATAAGCATCTGAGTCACTTTTGGGGGGCCTAAGCAGCTGTGGGCAGCTGGGTGTGTGGCTGGACTGCCAGCTGGATAGGGCCAGAAACTTCATACTACGGTGGAGACAGAGGACAAATTTCAGGAGTCCTCTCCGTTCATCATGTGGGAGTCCAACACAGATCTTCAGTCTTGCCACCAGATGCTTTTACTTGCTTAACTATTGTGTTCGCCCTGTTTCTTCCCCATTTTGGGGAGAGCCAGGGATGGAACCCAGGGACTTGCCCGTGCTAGGTCAAGCGATTGTTTCACTGAGCCACTCCTGGCCACCCTTCCCTGCTGACTGTACTTTCGAGACAGTCAATTCCTCATTCAGGCTTTTACCTTACCTTCCTTCCAAGAATAGAGTGGACAGACAGGAAAGAAAAACCAAACAAGAAGAAGATTTTTAAAAAATATTTTATTGTATTTATGTGTGATATGCTTGTTTGGGTGTGTGAGTGTGCCTGTGTGAGTTTATGTGTACCACATGCATGCACGAGCTGAAAGAGGCCAGAAGATGGCGTATTAGCCCCTGGAGCTGGAGTTACATGGAGTTGTGAGCCATCATATGGGTGCTGAGAACTAAACCTGGGTCCCCTTCAAGAGCAGTAAGTGCTCTTAACTGCTGTGAAACCTCTCCAGCACCCAGGGAAGAGTTTCATTTGCTACATGACAGGAAATCCCAACAGGAGAGTAGAACTTTCTGGAGCCTTAGTGGGAGCAAGATGCTGACCAGAGAGGTTCGGAGCGTTCCAGCTCTAAGCTCTCAGAGAGCCTCAGCAGGAGCAGGCCGCAGTCAGAGGAGCAAGGTTGCAGGTCATCCAGTCATCCAAGGCGAAACAAATCTTCCTCTTGCAACTGAGGCAGCTGGTGACGGAGGCGAGACAGAGAAGGCTCTCTCAGAGGAGTGGGCTCCCCGTGTGTGGCAGGCCTAGTGCAGTCTGGGCTCCCCGTGTGTGGCAGGCCTAGGTGCAGTCTGGGCTCCCCCGTGTGTGGCAGGCCTGAGGTACAGTCCTCCTCTCCAACAAGGGTCTAGGAGCCAAGGGTCAGACCATACCCGAAAGCTGGACTGAAAAACAAACAAATTAGTATATGTGTGTGTCTGTGTGAGTGTGCATGTATGTGTGTGTGTGTGTGTATGCATGTATGTGTATATGAATACATGTGTACATATGCATGTATGTGTGCACATGCACACTCTGTTATATAAAGCCTGGTGGGAAGACTGTTGGCAGGATGCTATGACTATGTGTACCTCACCATGTGGCTAAGGCCACCTCTCTTTATCTGCGACCTGGTGCAGTTACTGTCCCCTCTGTGCTGGGATCTCTGGTTTTGGTTTTGCTTTTAGCAATATTATTGTATTGTATAAGCATTTTTTACAACTCCATTCCATTAAAGATATGGGAATGTGGGCTAATGATTATCTGAAATTATTTCTCTGTTCACATCCACAATCTCAATGCTCTCCAAATATTATAAGGTCTCAGTAAGTGAGAAGGGGGGGGAGGGTAAGGCTTTTCTAGTTAAGGATTTCATTGCAGTGAGAAAGCATGAAGATTTTTTGTTGTTGTATTTTCATTTTTATACTGTGTGTAGTAACGCTCGTGACATAAACCTAGCAGCTTCTTCAGAGTTAGAATTCCGATTTCCCCCATACTCACAATCCATCTACAAATGTCTTTATTACCATTTGTAGTACCATTATTACACAGCAATCTCACAAAAATTAGTAAAGATTAGGCAGGTGTACTCCCAGGATATTTGTTTGCAATGTTTCAAGGTAAATATGTTGCCATGGTGACTAAGCTCTAGATTCAACAGAACACCTAAAACTTGACCCTTTCTTTTTTTAAGGCAACGACATAAATATCACCAAAAAAAAAAAGATTAATTGCAGCTTGGATATAAAACTAAATCACTAGTTAACCAAGTTATTTATAGAGATCTAATAAAAAGTAAAAACAGTTGCTGGGCTGTCTTGAGGGTAGTTGGCCAGTACCACCCTCCCTTTAGGAGTGGGAACTGTGCCCCTCTTTGAGGTCCCTTCCACCAAACCCTTAAAAGTTCGTTTGTTTATTGCAAGCTCTTACATATTTAAAAGGATATTGAAGACACCTTAACTTATAGTAATTTTACTATCATTATGAATTGTGATGTAAATATCTGCCTTCTGGTGGTCTTAAGTAACCCCCATGAAAGGTTGTTTGATCTACAAAGGGTCGAGACCCACAGGTTGAGAGGCATTGCTTTAACCATGTCTAGGCAGCATATAGGTCGCTTCTCACTGTGTGGGGATGCAGGCTCTTCACTCTCTTCATGCCAGTCTCCTTTACTTTAAAATGAGGAGACTGAAAATCCCCCGACAAGAGCACTAGTGAGCAAATCAAGCATCCAGAACCATGGTGTACAAAGAGCAGGATGATGCTTGCAATTTCCTGCTGCAAACAGAAATTCCATTGAAATTATTTGTAAAACATAGGAATTATTTGTTTAAAAGCCCCTTAGGGGCTGCAGGGCAATAGCAAAGCTTCAGAAACAGTGGTCAGGTGAGTGCAGACATCTGTTGTGACACTGAATGGCTTGCCTGGCCCAAGGGTCCACACAAAGAGAGCAAAATGGTCAGACAGAAGCATCAGACAGTCTGATGGTCTAGGTGGGTGCTCTAGATGGGATCCCCACTATGTGAGCTGTGGGACATTTGGGTCCCTTGGTTACAGGGAGCTGTTGGGTGCCAGAAACCAAAGCTTCCTTCTGGTTATTTCTGTTAGCACCTGTGGGTATGTCTACTGTTTTACTGTCTGAAAGGTAACAGAAAAAGCCACAGATACAGAGACATTGGTAAGGCCTAAGGATGGAATACCAAGCAGCCCAGCCACTTAATGTCCAAAATGGGCGTGGCAGAGGGGACAGCCATATGCAAATGAAAGCTGATTAGCACCAATCACAGGGGACCTGCTTCCCACCAGGCCTTGGAGGAGAAAGAGTCCCAGGGTTCACAGAGGCTTGGGATTGAAAAAGAATAAAAGAAAACTGTCCAAATGGTTTGAAGCAGCTACTGCTGGGACAGCGCTGAGTTGTGCAGTAGCTCCCATAGTTGCTATGTAGCTTCTAGAAGCTTCTGTGGACTGTTCAAAGCCTGGAGACACCATGCCTATCTAGACCACATGCATGGTGTTCAGCTCAAGGCTGTGGGCACCAGGAAGTGTGTAAGACTCAGATTTTCTGCCCCAACATTTTAGATGTAAAGGGAAAGTGAACCTTCTTGCCAGACACCCCAGGGGAAAGTTGGGTCATTTTACCTGCCCCGGTTTGTTTGTTCTTGTCTTGGAGGTAACAGAACTTGCACATGGTAGGCAAAGACTACCACTGAGCAGTGTCCCAGCCCCTAGTTTGTTCCTGTGACTGGACATTGTCCTCAATGTAACCCAACTCGTTATCACATGGTAGGCGGGGTGACCTTCCTAACACAAGCTCAGTCTGTGCATCCTTTTGACCTTGTAGGTGCTGTTGTCCTCTATTGGACTCTGGGGGAAAAGAGACAAAGCTGGTGTGGAGGGGGCACGGCAAGATGTAGGGGATGACGTAAGGTGAAGAAAGGGGTGTAAGGTGCAGGGGTGTAAGGTGCAGGGGTGTAAGGTGCAGGGGTGTAAGGTGCAGGGGTGTAAGGTGCAGGGGTGTAAGGTGCAGGGGTGTAAGGTGCAGGGGTGTAAGGTGCAGAGAGGCAGCTCTTAGAAGTTGCATCTGGGAAGGGGTCTATGGTCCCTACAACCCCTCAGAGACCAATTGCAACAGTTCTGCAAATTAAAGGGTCCAGAACCTTCCTGTGAGAAGAATCCACAGCACCCTGTGCTGCTCAGCTAGTGGCCCTGCCTGGAGACACTGCTGGCTGGTGAGGGTTAGCTTTGGCCCTGTTCATACTGAGACCGCCTTTGTGAGCAATGGTTGTGGGTTTCCAGCCAGCTAGATGCAGCAGTGGCTCAGCTCCAGGGGCCATAATCAAGAGCATGGTGACCTTGCCTGCTTACTGCAGTCTAGCAGCAGGAAATATTCCAGAAGCAGCTGCTTCCTGAGGCCTCCAGAAGCTCCAGAACCATCTGGAGGTGGCGGCCATTCTGCTGGCATTTAGGGTTAGGGAAACGACTAAGCTTTGACCCTGCACAAGGATGGGTCTATAATGGCACCCAGACTCGGAGCTCACCAGCTCTACTTAGACCCCCTGGAACACAGGCACACTCAATACACACACCCAAGACACACATATCTTCACACACACCCCCAGGCACATACACAACATCACACAATACCACACCTGTGCACAATACCACATACACACCACACATACACCTTCACACATACATACGACACTGCACATTCACACAGACAATATCAGTTTCACACATCACACACATTTAGACAGACATACTCTTCCAGCTATTCACTTGGACACACACCCCTGTACCACACCACATAGACCATACATATGCATAATAACACAAAAATCTACAAACATGCACACGCACACAGACACTGAGACACACACTCACAGACACACACACACACACACACACTACCCCCTGATATAGGCCTGTAAAGTCTCTTGGCTCCAGCCTCCTCCCTCAGGTTTGCTGGGGAGGTCAGCTTAGGCCTTAGTCACACACAGCCTCTGCGTGGGCTGCCGTGCTGTGGAAGTGGACCTGGACCAGGCCTCCAGGCTGAATTCCAGGCATTCCGCAGCACTGTAGCCCACGTGATTTGTCTCTCCCTGCCTCAGACTCCTTTGGTAAAGAATGGCTCACCCATCCCACAGGTGAAGTTCAGAACAAGGCCAGTGTAGAAAAGAGAAGACATGTAAAAACTGCTCAGAAATCAAAGCAACATCAAAACATTGTGCTAGTGAAAGGCATGCACTTTCCTCCAGACTTTTCTGGAAATCACAGTTGAGTCGGTTCTCACAGAAGCCTTTCCCTTACTGCTAGTGGGGAGGGGGTGGAGGTCTGCCGCCAAGCAGAGGGGAGAGAAGCCCAGAGAAGCTAGGTCACTCTGGGGCGGTCACCCAGCCTGATGGAGAATGGGTGGGCAGCTTGTCAGAGTTCTTGTGGGAGACCCGTATGACAACAGCCAGTGTGGTGCCCATCAGTTGGCCATGGGGCATGAATGCTTAATGAGGTCGGGTCAGGAAGACGGGCTGTGGTTTCTCTTGTAGCACTGGTATGGCCACAGAGAGCTGGGGGTCTACATGTAACGTCTGTCCACACAGCCTGCCCAGCTGGTTAGGGCTCTGTGTCTCCATGGCTCCAGGGAGATAAAGCGCTGCTGTGAATGGAGGTGCCCAGGGGAGGGTGGGGGCGGCACCATGGGACAGTACCCAGCTTGGACCCTCCGAGGATTTCCCAAGACCATGCTCTGGCCACCACCCACCCCGTGCAGGTCCCCAGAACTTGAGGGCTGCCTCAGAACAAAGCGTTCTGCAGGAATTCCGGCCCACGGTACACTGTGGCGCTAGGCACGCTGCCAGCCACAGCCCCGCTGGCAGGCTCGCTCACACTGTGGAGCTGAAGGCTGTGTGGACCCCTGACTCAGCCACCCCTAATTCCACACTGCTTTCATGCTCAGCTCCTCTCTTCCCTTCCCGTTCTCCTCTGGCTGTGCCTGGCCCACTGCCGGCAAGAGCAGGAGGGCAGCTTCCTGGTGCCCAGCTTGAGACTGTTAGAGCGAGAGCTTCCTTCCTGAACATCACATCTGCTGGTCCTTCTCCTCCGCCTGGAGAAAGGCAGGCAACAGCTGGGTACACAGGACGGGCCTCTGCCAGGAACTGGCGCATCTTCAAGTGGCCAAGCATAAGACTCTGTCAGCACAGGGTGGGGCCCGGAGCAGGGCCTGTCTTCTGGGCTGTATGGCCACTACAGGGCACAGTGATTTACCTCTGTAAATACTCCTTCTTCCTCCTGAATGCATCTGCCTCCAGGTCTCAGTCCCCTGCCCTAACCCCGGGTCTTCTCTCGCCTTTCTCTTCAGTTGGTAGGATACTGTGTAGTCAGAATCCCCTTTCCAATCCACCTTTCCAGGGTCTCACTGCAAAGCTGGGCACCTTTGCCTTCCAATCAGCTTCCTCATAATCCTCAACTCTCACATGTAGTTACCCCAGGGCCTCTGAATAGCATAAACCTGCCTCAGGGCCTCTGCACAGCACACACAGCCTCAGGGCCTCTGCACAGCACGAATCTGCCTCAGGGCCTCTGCACAGCACACACCTGCCTCAGGGCCTCTGCACAGCACACACCTGCCTCAGGGCCTCTGCACAGCACACACCTGCCTCAGGGCCTCTGCACAGCACACACCTGCCTCAGGGCCTCTGCACAGCACACACCTGCCTCAGGGCCTCTGCACAGCACACACCTGCCTCAGGACTTTATATATTCATTTATTTTTCTGTTTCTTTCAAACAGGGTGTCAGCCCAGGTTGGTTTCAAACATGCTCTAAAACCTTTCTGCCTTATCCTTCCAAGTTCTGGGGTCACAGATAAAAGTTATGTCACTTGGCTCACCTCAAGGGTATTGCACGGCCACTGTCTGTTGCTGGGGCCCTTAGCTGGCAATCTAGGAGTCTGTGGTAGTATGCCCACAGCTGTAGCCTTGGAGAGGCACTGGCAGGGACTGTTATGAGGAAGCATGCACTGCCTGTGGGTGGTCTGTACACTGACAGGCATGGGCTCAGAATCTTGAGGTATTGCTGGCAATACTGTGGTACTATAGTTCTGAGGCCTCAGTTGCAAGCCCTTGGTGGGCCACCATTCACTTCTTCTCTTTTCTAACTCCCCCTGACCCCTGACCCTGGGAGTTAGCCCATGCTGAACAATAAGATCTGACTGGAATGGGCCCCATTTGGCTCTAGAGGTCATTATAACCATTGCTGGTCAATGCCCTGCTTTGTCCTGCTCATAGCCACACACTTAAAGACAAATGTAACTCAAAGTTAGCCAAAGCAATCCCTGTTCCTCATGGGCTCAAGGCTGGGTCTGCTGCAGCCATCTTGCCCCAGGAGGAAAGTGAAGCCACCACAGAAGTGAGCCAAGAGGAGGAACTGAGCTGAGCGGGAGGGATGGTGTTTGGGTGTCTCTTGAGCCGAGACTCAAGAGTCCAGGTCCAGGTCTCAGCTGCCCATCTGCTTCCAGAACTGAACTTGTCAGGCCAGGCTCCGTTGCTTGATTCAGGGAGAGCCACTGACCTGAAATGTGTTGTAGGGTGGGGCTCTGAAAGTTCTTCTCTTCCCTCAACAGCAGGACCCCATGATTGCTTGATTCTGCTCTCCTCCTTGGGGCTTGTCTTCTGTGCTCTGTGACTCCTGATGGCGTGTGTGTTGCTTCAGCCTCCCAGGGAACAGAACACAGGGCACCTGAGTTTGAACACATCACTCAACATCGGCCATCTTACTGGCAAGGGCCTCATTAGTGACCCTGGACAGCTGACATGCTGACAAAGCATGGGTGTGGCTAGCTTATCCCTTATCTCTTGTTGGCCATGACTTTCCCCCTTACCTGGCCCAGGGTGCTGCCTGTCAGTCATACAAAGAAACTGCAGCTATGATTGCCAGAGAATAATCAAGCCCTGGCCCGAAAGTCCATTTCCCTCAACCTGGACCCCTTCCTAAGACGTTTTCCCCTGACCATCAGCCCCTTTTATTCCAGTCCTTCTATCTCCCCACCCTCACCCCACCAATAGACATCATCTGGAGACCTTCTTTGTCTGGAGGCCAGCCCAGAGGCTGCTGTGTTGACTCTCTCAGCTGTGTGCTACGATCCCCCCGGAACTCAGACAGAAGAACATAGAACACAGCAAATACATGAGTCTGGTGTGTATCTGGGAATGAGGATATAGTGGCTCCAGGCCTGTGGTTGTGGATTATGACGAGAGGCTCAGCACAGGTGTTGCCCAACTTCAGCTGGATCAGAATTATTGCCTTTCTGCTTTCCACTAGAGTCATTGGGATGGGTCTGGCCTCCAGCATCTGGCCACCACTGATGACTGAGCCCTCTGAAACATGGATCTTTCATCTGTGACTGGAAATTGCTGCTTCCTTCCAGAGACTGCTCTTTGGAGATGTCAGAGCACTGGCTCACTGTGAGGAGAAAGGGGTGGCTGTGCCCAATGCTTATCCAGCTCATCTGTACCCTCAGGCCCTGTCACCTGTGGGCCCACTTACACATGCCTCAAGTTGCAGGTAACAGAAACCCAGCTTTAAACTGTGGGAGTGGAGACACTCCCCAAGGCCTGCTTCAGGTGTAGGTAGATCCTAGGGCTTGGCTGGGGCCATCGAACTGGTCTACCTCGGTTGCTTGTATCTGTCCCTGTACTGAGTCCACCCTCAGAAAGACTTTTCAAAAGTGATAGAGGACCCTGTTTGTCCTGGACCCTGTCCTTCCACGGTCAAATATTTATAAGGACATTGTCTATCAGAATCCTGACATCTGACCCCATAAAACAAACTGGGATGGCATTTGTACCCATGTGGTCAATGTTGGGGTCTGGCCACAGGACTTGAAAGTGTCCGGCGGGCCCTTGCATGAAGACTGGAGAGTCCAGGACATGAATAATGAGTGGGTGGACGACAAAGATGGGGTGATGACCAAATCTGTGAACCGCTCAGTGTCAGCTGTGATGAGCAGGTGGAGGTGCCGGTCTCTCTGAAGGCTCGCCATGTCTGAGGTTAGCCTAGGAGGGAGCTGACGGAAGTAGAGACCAGAGGCTATGAACAAGCCTGCCTTTTGTTACTATACCCAAAATTCTAAGAACTTGTGACTTGAGAAGAAAGGTACAGTGTAGGTTCTGTGTCAAGGGTCAGCTTTTCCTTTGGAAGCTGGAAAGAGCGGAGCTGGGTGGGGCTGGACATCTTCCTATGATCCTTTTACGAGGTCATGTGAGTGAGACTGAGTCTCTAGTAACCTAGGGATTTCCATAGTTCCACTTGCACAAGGTCCCCTAGCATCTCCTGACACCAACTGAGCTGTGAGCCTCATAACAACCCTGCTCTCCTTTTAATCATCACCAAAGCTATGTAGGGGGGTTTCTTGGCTCCTGTATATATATGCCCAGGACTTTAAATCCCCTCATGCCCTCATACCTCCACCATTCACAGGAAGAGATCAGACAAGGTTCTGGCCACCCTGGGGAGGCTATCTCAGTATCCCGGAAGTGGGAATGGCTGTGAGGAGCCTGTGCCCTTCCTGTTTCTTGTTGCTTTGATGGGTCACCTGGACCATGCGGAAAGCAGAGCAGAAGGCTGGAAGCGTCACCTCTGAGAGAGATGATGAGAGATGGGTTGATTATTCTTGTTAGTTTGTTGGGTTTTCCCTTTATTTTTATGTGTAGTTGTTCTGCCTGCGTATATGTGTGTGCACCATGTCTATGCAGTACCTACAGAGGCCAGAAGAGGGCATCAGTCCCCTAGAACTGTGGTTATAGGTGGTTGTGAGCCACCATGTGGGTGCTAGGAATCAAACTGAGCCCTGGAATAATAGTATCCAGTGCTCTTAACTAATGAGCCATCTCTCCATCCCCTTATTATTTTTATCTATCTATCTATCTATCTATCTATCTATCTATCTATCTATCTATCTATTTTAGTGCAAACAAACAGAAAGAGGCATCTCCCGGTGTTTGCCATATGACACAGAAGTCTGGGAGGCACCCATGGGATGATCTGTCCCCCACTGTTCATGGCACTTTGTGCCCAGCATTTTTCCTGTCAATCACACCCTTTACATCCCTCCATTGGGTCCCTTTGTTGTCCCCTCATCCCCCATTCCCTGAAGTTCAGCTGCTGTAGAAGGGTAATTTCCAAAGAGAGCAGCGAGCGCTCAGCTGTCCCACAGAGGGATCTCTCCTGGGCCACACAGAGAGCCTGGCAGGTTACATGCTGTTGAAAATATTAGGTTATATTGTTCTGGTTTTTGAGAGAGGGTCTTACTTTGTAGCTCAGGCTGACCAGAAATGCTATATACTTCAAGCTGGAGTCAAACACATAGCACTCTTCCTACAGGGGTCTGGGAAGAGTAACCCTCCACCACAGTCCCCTGGTGACAGTCTCCTGGTGACAGTCTCGCCTCCCGGGGCTGTCCAGAGCTGTACCCTAGAAGCCTGCAGGCAATGGGCCTCAGCACCAACCCTGCCCTCTGTCTGGCATGTGCCAGGAAGTATGGAGGGTTCCCCAGGCCGGGAAGAGGAGGCCAGCTGCTGCTGTGGAGGCTCCCCAGGCCTCTGGCTGTCCTTCCAGGAACTCCCAGCCTCTTCCTGCCTGGCTTCCTGCCCAAGCCCTTCCTGGAAACCCGGCCCACCCAGCCCCCCATACAGAGCCAATGTTTCCATGGTGGTACACCAGGCCTGCGCAGGCAGGGCCCTGCCTTTCACTTTCCATACAGAGTTTGGAAAACAGCTTGGCGGGAAGGAGAACCATAACAATGGCCTCAACCTGAGGAGGCCTTTATTATCACTGTGGATCTCGGGTATCTGCTCAAGGTTTTATTTTCTTGCTAAGCTATGGGCTCCACAAACTGGAATCTTCTGGGCCTTTTCTGCTCAGCTGCTACCTGGAGCCTGGCAACCTGTGAGGGGAATCTAAACCTCCCTGAAGAAGAGTGGAGCAGACACCACATACCTGGAAAGTGGGAGAACACTGACCAGGATGGAGCTCAGCTTTTGCAGTTTGCTGTGTCCAGCGCTGTCATCTGACGGCATATGACAGTCTAGAAAAGAAAACAAAATACAAAAAGTTTGCCTCCGAAATCTGCCAGCTTCAGGAATGGCTGGGTTCAGGTCCCTTTGTTGGCTTCTTTCTCTGGCACATGATCAACAATTTCAGTGGAATTGGAAGATTTTCCTTTTCCCATTAGTTCTAGAAAAAGAAAGAAAAGAAAATCACCAGGCCAGCTGATTTTATTGGGCATGTCCCCAGTCCTGAACCCATCATAATGACCCTCACCAGGCAGAAACACAGAGCACGGTCTGTGTATATTGGATGGCTGATACTGGTCCTCCTCCCTGCCCCTGCCATCCTCAGGGTCTCTCCTTCTGTGAGGAAGGGGAGGAGAAGAACTGGGTTAGCCACTATCCTGTATATTTACAAAGCTGAATATAGGGGCATCTGGGCAGAGAAGCAGGGCAAGTTTGTCAAACAACCACATTTTTTCCCCCTGTAAGAAGCCGGAAGGAGGCCTGGGTACAATGATGCGCACTCTGAATTCTGGGCCAGCCTGGTCTACAGAGCAAGTTCCAGGACAGCGAAACCCTGTGTCAAAACAAACAAAAAACCAACCAACCAAAACCCAGCCAAACCAACAGAAAAAGAGGGAGGAGGATGAAAGCCTGGAAGGGTGTATCACCCTGCCCAATGTTATGATCTGTTTCCTGTTGTTTTAACAAAATAACCGAAGAAATAATGTTTATTTAATGCACAGTCCTAGAGGACCTCCTGGGACAGAATCTCTGTTTCCAGCCAAACTCAGTTTTTTTAAAAAATTAACTTATTCTATTTTTGATTGTTTTGGGTGCCTGTGCATCATGTGTGTGTCTGGTGACTGTAAAGGTCAGAATGGGGCATTGGATCCCCTGGAACTAGAGTTATGGATGATTGTGAGCACCATGTGGGTGCTGGGAATCTAACTCAGGTCCTCTGCAAAAGCAGAAAGTACTCTTAACCACCGGCCATCTCTCCAGCCCCATTGTGTGGTTGGACTTTTCCATGAGGACTGCTGGCTACCCAATAATGACACAGAGACTTATTATTAATTTAAAAGTTAGCTTAGGGGGCTGGAGAGATGGCTCAGCGGTTAAGAGCACCGTCTGCTCTTCCAGAGGACCCGGGTTCGATTCCCAGCACCCACATGGCAGCTAACAACTGTCTGTAGTTCCAGTTCCAGGCAAACACCAAGGCAAATAAATAAATGAATAAAGTTTTTAAAAAAAAAAAAAAAAAAAAAAAGTTAGCTTAGCTTGTTACTAACTAGCTCTTACAACTTCATCTATTTTTATCAATCTGCTTTTTGTCTCATGGCTTTACTGCCTTTACTCTGTACTGTCCATGCTGCTTCCTCTGTCTGGAGATTCTGCACTTCTTCCTCTCAGCATCCTGTGTGTCCGAAAATCCTGCCTAACTATTGGCCATTCAGCTTTTTATTAAACCTATCAGAATGACACACTTTCACAGTGTACAAAAAAAATTATTCCACAATACCATAGCTCATTCTTGAGAAAATTAACTCATTATTTGAGACCAAAATCAGTCCCTTGCTGAGGCCATGCCCATGACCTATTTCCCTTGCTTTAGACTCTTCTTCGTGAGGTCCCATGATCTTCAACATGACCACTGGGGACCAAGCTTCCAGCTATGACCCTTTAGGGAAGCCACACCCTGAAGTGAAGTATGGGAATAGGTCTGGGAAGGACTCCTGGAGGGCAAGGTATGGACTGTGTCAGGCACTCCAGGACACAGGAAATGGTGAACACTGCTCTGGGTGCTGAGTAGGGAAGGAAGATGGGCTCTCCTGGACACCCTCATTCTGGAGTCCAGAGGTCATGGAGGTTAGAGGGTGACAGATGGGGTGTTTCTGTGTCACCCATTGAGGAGAGTTCCTACCTCTTGGGTGTGTGTTTGAATCCCACATCGGTCACCATTGTGGGTACTGGCACGTGACTTGCCCCTAATGAACTTTGGGTTTAAAAACCAAAGTTTAAGAACTTGTACTCTGGGAGGCTGTGAGGATTAACAATGTATGCCTAGGTGGTAAGTGATCCTGACAGTCCTCAGGGCTGGGAACAGCTGAGGCTATTGTAGGCTCCGGCCTGAACAGCCTGTATAGGGAGGTCTGACAAACAGCAATCCCTTGCTACTTGCTGGGATTGGTTCAGACCCTGGCGATTTTCAGCTGCAGTTGGCAGGTGGAGGGCCTCTGAGGACATTTCAGAAATTATTGGAAAGTCCTAATCTCAAGCAAAATTTTATTTAGCAACCTTCTAAAATACAAGCATAAACTCAAGCCGTAATTTTTAAAATCAGACTAACTGGTGGATTGAATAAGAACAGCTCTACAGTGCCATTCAGACACCTGAATGCTTGGCTTCCAATTAGTGGATTGTTAGGAAGGGTTAAGAGGTGTGGCCTTGTTGGAGGAAGTGTGTCCCTGGAGGTGGGCTTTAAGGTTTCAAAAGCCCAAACCAGGGCACACTTCTAATCCCAGCAGAGGCAGGCAGATCTCTGTGAGTTCAAGGCCAACCTGGTCTACACAGTGAGTTCCAGCACAGCCAGGACTACACAGAGAAACCCTGTCTCAGACAGACAGACAGGACCAGCTCCAGTCTTTGTCTCTGTCTTCCTTTCTCCTTCCTGTCTCCCCCATGTGCATGTGGTGCATTTTCTCCATTAATGACTGATGTGGGAAGGCCGTATCACTAGGGCTGCTGACAGACGAAGTACTGAGGGTAAGCCGTTAACCAGCATCTGTCATGGCCCTTGCTTCAAACTTTGTCTCCAGCTTCCTGCTAGACTTCCCTTGATGATGGACTGTGATGTGGAGGGTTAAGTAACAAAGCCTTTTCTTCCTCGAGTAGCTTTTGGCCGTGATGGGCCTGACAAAAAGGTGGGCACTAGACTGGTGAAGGTGTTGAGAGCAGATGCCCTCACATGCTGCTGGGAATGTGAAACTGCAGCCATTGGAAACAGGCCACGTTGACTACTTAAAAACCACAGGGTGTGAGAGAGAGCTCAGGGCTTAATAGTATGTATGGCTTACTGCTTGTGTAGAAAACTACAGTTCAGTTCCCAGCATTCATATTGGGTGGTTTACAACCACATGCAACTCTAGATCCAGGAGATATAGCACATCTGACCTCTGTAGGCACCTAGACTTATGTGTTCGACACACATATGCACATATAATTAAAAATAAAGCTTAAAGCTGGCTGTGATGTCATGGGCCTTTGATCCAAGCACTTGGGAAGCAAAGGCAGGCAGTTCTCTAAGTTGAAGGCTAGCCTAGACAACAGAGCAAATTCCAGGACAGCCAGGGCTGCATATGTAGAATACCTTAAAAAAAAAACATATATACAGTATAAAATAACCTTAAATTTGTACCAACATATGAATATTCATACCAATGTAAAATATTTAATACTAGTGGTTGTTCAAAAGCAGACTCAACAATCCACCCTTTAATCCCATTGCTTCTATGCTATATCCCCCCTTTTTCCTTCAGAGAGATCCCTGAATCTCATCTCCTTTATTTATCTCTTTTCCTGACCATGATCAATAACTTGTACGCAACTCCCCAAATAATGACAAATATCTATATCCTATCAAATGATCAAAAACCACCCACCCTACCTCTTGGAAATATGGGCATTGTGTTTTCTGGACTACTTCCTGTTGTCTGGGACAACGGCATCTTTAGAGGACCCTGAGAAAAGTGAGATAAAAGTTGAGTCCTGGGAGAGATAGATTTTGTCTAGTCTCTGTGTGATGGGAAAGTGTAGAGCTCATCTGAAGTCCTGGCTAGAGTAGTCTGTGAGGCTGGACCATCTCAGCCAGCAGCTTTGAAGTTGTTCTGTGTGTAGAATTTTGAGGAAACTGCATCAGAGGCATTCTGAGAGGTTGGATCACCTGGGCTATTTGCTTTCATTGGTGTCTGGTCTTTTTGTTCTAAAAAAACACAAGCTTTAAAAGATAATAACATATATATCTACATTAACACAAGTATAAAATGTGTGGTATGCACAAATCAGCTAAAGAGGATTTTTTTGTTTTATGCTTGAGCAGGTAAAAGGCATCTGTTAACTTTATAAGTCCATTTGGACTTTATAATTAAATCGTAATATAAATCTCTGTCCAGTCATATGAAAGAATAGCATGTCCTGAGGACTCTGTAGCCAAAAAAAAAAATTTTGTTATCATATCTTATCCAGTCTCAGAGCTGTTCCCATGGAGAGAGATCAGCATATATGTCACTTGTCCTGGAGTCTTTCTTGGTTTCTTTTTTATGTTTGTAGCCAAGATTTTTCAGGAGGTCTCCCTCAATTAAATCTGATCCTTCTCAATTTTGAAGAAAACTTTAACTTTTTGTTTCCTGTGGAAACAAATGCATAACTTTTCCCCAATGCAATATATTTTCTGATCTCCGTTTTGAAGTTAAGACATTCTTAAAATATATAGGTTGGCTTAATTAAGCAGTTTCCATAATCCAATGTCTCTGAGCAACTATTGCTTTTTTACATTAGCATTTAAAAATTCAAAGTCAGCAATGCACCATACAGGACCAGAACACTCTGTCTATTTCCTATTTTTATGGTGGGGACAAGGCTTCCTATTTTATTCATTCTCCAGAAAAGTTTGAGCATTCATGAACTGGTGCAACCTGTGCCATGAGACCACCTATGATCCAATCACCAAAGACCCAGGATACCTCCTAGTCTTATACTTGGAGTGACCTCTGAGTGGATCAGGATGAAGATTTGGAGGAAGATGGGGTAGCTGGTAGGGGCTTCCCCAGCCCTGCTGGAGCAGAGACACCGTGTGGGTGGAGGCAGAGACAGGGAAGATTAGATGGTGTTCTGAATTTGATTTCTGTGAGTTAACAGCGTGAGCAGCAATGAGAACACGGGCCTGGGAGGCTGAGCAGGCTGTGTGTATATTAGGTGGGAAAATTTGGTTGCTTTAATGCTTTACCCAGTCTTTGCCACCCACTTGTAAGGTAGGAAAATAACATCCTCAGTGACAGGGACTTTGTGGGGGTTTCACAGAAAGCAACATAGATGAAGAAGCTGTGTAATAAAAATGAAGAGGCCTAGAAGCAGCAGGAACTAGAAAAGTATGTAGAGTCATGCTGTAAAGTCATTTTTTGTTTTTTATTTGCAGCCCCAGCTGGCCTTGAATCTGCAATCCTCCTGTTCCAGCCTTCTGAGTACAGGGGTTTCCAGGATGCCCCTGCTCCCAGCTGTAAATCCCTTAAACATTCTGAAGAGGTGCTACTTGAAGGAGTGGCCCTGACAGATGGCAAGAAAAGTCTTATTTTCTCCAAGGACATGAGGCCAGAAAAGAAGACAGCATCCCTTGAAGACAAGATGGGAGCAAGCATGTCCCTCTGTGTCCTGAGCTCATAACCATGCAGATGAGCAGAAATGCCATTGACCATTGCAGAGAAGTTCCACACTCAACTCCTGCTCAGCCTCCCAGGCCCGTGTTCTCATTGCTGCTCACGCTGTTAACTCACAGACAAGGCTGACCCCCTAAAGTGAGGCTTGAAGGAACAGCATGGCAAACAGGAGAAAGTGGGGTTTAAATAGCTCAAAAATTGTATGACTGGGGCTGTGCGGTTTGCTTGTTTTTTGTTTTGGGGTTCTGGTTTTAGTTTTTCAGGATGAGGTTTCTCTGTGTAGCCCTGACTGACCTAGAACTCACTCTGTAGAGCACACTGGCCTTGAACTCTACCTCACAAGTGCTGAAATCAAAGGGTGCACCACTACCCAGCAACTGGTAGCAGTGGCTTTAATGACTGGGGAATTTCCAGAGCAGTTTTGTTACATAGGAACTTGGCAGAACACCTTTTCCTGAGACTCAGTCACTTAAGGACCGAGTCAAATTCCAAGAAGATTCAAGTGCTGATTAAATTCTGAGACTTAGAAACTTAAGGGTGTGTTTTGTTTTTTGTTGTTTTTGTTTGGTTTTCTGGAGATAGAACCCGTTTCTGTCACCCTTGCTGTCCTGAAACTCACTCAGTAGACCAGGTGTTTGCTTCAATCTCACAGAGATCTGCCTGCCTCTGCCTCCACACTGGAGGGATCAAAGGCCACCACTGCCCAACTGAAACTTTAGGGAAACATCAATGAGCTTATTTTGAACTTGTAACAAGATGGCTACTGATCTTCAGATGGAATCAGGAGGGTCCATCACAGGCCATCTCCCAAAAGCAGTATTTTGGATGGTATAGCAGTTAAATGAAATTTTCTGCAAAGAACAAATCTCTAGTTAATGCTGCTTTTAAAAGACAGATATGGGGGCTGGTTAAGAGCACGGATTGTTCTACAAGAGGACCCTGGTTCAATTTTCAGCACCCACATCGCAGCGCACAACTGTCTGTAACTCCAAGATCTGACCCCCTCACACAGACATACATACAGGCAAAACATTATCTATCTATCTATCTATCTATATACATATATATGAATAAATAATTTTTTTATAAAAAGACAGATATGAAGCCTGGTGTAGTGACCCACACCTTTAATCCCAGCACTCAGCAGGCAGAGGAAGGCAGATCACTGATTTTAAGGTTAGCCTGTTCTACAGAGTAATTTCCAGGACAGCTAGGGCTATATAGAGAAATCCTGTCTTGAAAAACCTAAACTGATAAGGGGGGGGGGATTGCAGAGGTGCACAGTCATAGTAGATACAGCTACAAAATGGAACTCCTCTGACCCCTCAGTATAAAACTTCCTCCCAATATATGACCAGGAAACTCAAGCTCAGAAGGCAAAGAAAGGCTTACTAACAGCTGTCAATCAATACAGCAGCTGCTGCAAAAGAAAGGAAACCTCTGCTGAAGGAAACGGACAGCCAGAGCCCTTGGGTGGGAAAGCAGCAAGCCTTCAGTTGCCATAGTAACAGAGAATCGTTTCAAACTTAAGGTCTGCCAGCCCTCCCTGACTGTTTCTGGGCCTCTCCTAATTTGTGCACTCACGGTCAACCAAGCAGAGTCAGCTGGTTTCTCTCTAGATTTGGGTGACTCTGAAGTTGAAGTGCTTCTGGGCCCGGCTACGGGTTTGCTGATTCCTGCTCTGGCCTCTGATTCCAGACTCATTGGAAACTGAGGGCTCACCGAGTGGGGATCCGCTTTATCTTTTTCAGTTAGCAATAAAGTCCTCTCTCTGCACTCTTTGTACAGCTTTCTCCATTCTTGGAGAGGGTAAGACAAGAGCCCATTTGGTGACCGAAGACGGTCTCTGCATCCCCCTTACTAAGTCACAGATCATCCACAGACCCAGGGCCCCAGGGAACGAAGGCAAATCTCAAGCTTCATACCCTGGAGCTTCTGTCGCTTCCTGGAAGCTGAAGGCAAAGGCACAGATGGGGGCAAAGGTGACTTTTTTAGCTGCGCACTATGGCTTCAGGGGAGCCTGCATTTGACTGGGTCAGAGTGTAGAACCCTTTACACCCCAGATGACTGCTGAGGTGGCTCTTGGTGTGGGCAGGGAAAGACAACAGAGAGAGACTGACCAATGTCTCTCCAAAGGAAACCCTGGGCATGGCCAAGGCAGCCATCAAGGCTAGGGAAAGGTAAAGAGAGTGCTGTAGGAGTGGCAAGGTGACATCACAGTATGATACTGCCCAACTCATCAGCAAACGGATTCTGATGTGGAGCAGAGGGTCAAGAAGGCAGTTCTCAGAGCTGGTGCGGTGTATTGTCTAAAATGTCCGGTTTCAAAACAAAAAAATAAATGTGAAGAAATAAAAAATAGTGTCAACAAAGAGTATATCTTAGGCCAACACTTAGAATTTGCCCTATAAAACAAAACAAAAGCAAAAAGCAGGAAAAACACCCAAAGAAATCACAATTAAAGATGTCAGGAATGTATGGTGACAGTGTCACATCAATAGAGAATGTCAATGAAGACACAGAAAGTAGTTTTTTTAAAAAGCAGAGAGGCTGGAGAGATGGCTCAGTGGTTAAGAGCACTGACTGCTCTTCCAGAGGATCTGAGTTTCATTCCCAGCATCCACATGGCAGCTAACAACTGTCTGTAATTCCAGGATCTGACACCCTTACAGAGTTATACATGCAGGCAAAACACCAATTCACATAAAATAAATAAATATTTTTAAATAAAGCAAATAGAGATCTGAGGTGTGAGTTGGTGATAGAATAAGTGTTTTCATGACACGAGGCTTTAAATCCCAGTACTTGAAACAAGAGGAAATTATGAAGGTGAAAGATAGAAGCAACAGGGGCTGGAGAGATGGCTCAGCGGTTAAGAGCACCGTCTGCTCTTCCAGAGGACCCGGGTTCGATTCCCAGCACCCACATGGCAGCTAACAACTGTCTGTAGTTCCAGTTCCAGACAAACACCAAGGCAAATAAATAAATAAATAAAGTTAAAAAAAAAAAAAAGATAGAAGCAACAGACTGGAGAGATGGTTCAGTGGTTAAGGGCATGTACTGATCTTCTGGAGGACCAGGCTTTGGTTTCCAGAATCCACATGGTGCCTCACAGCTGCCTGTGACTCCAGCGCCAGGGTGTTTGATGCCCTTTTCTGGCCTCTGCAGGTACCTGTGCACCTATGGCATATGCATATACACATAAATAGATTTTTAAAAAGAAAAACAAGCAAAATGAAAAAACACAATCACAAATGTTAGAGGACATCCACGGGAGGATTTTAGCTGCTAGAGAAAGAATTAGTAAATTTGAAGGTGGATTGGTCGATTATTTTACACAGTGTATAACAAGAGAATGAAGAAAAAGACAATAAATCTAAGCATTTGCACAGTGGAAATGCCAGACAGAGAGAGGGGAGAGAAGTAAAGAAAAGTATTATGACTGAAAAATTCCTAGTGTTCTGACAGTCCTCTCCAAGCTGGACAGACAGGATGAGCCATGAAGCAGGGTCAAAACATCAAAGTCAAAAGCAATAAAGAAGCCTTGAAGACAGCAAGTACATTCTTCATCATTCATCTTAAGCAGTTGTACAACAGAATATAAACATATAATGTACTGTTGTGTTTATACTGTATCCAAAATGTTACATTCAGTACAAAGGAAAACAACAAAAATGTCAGATATAAATCTAATCACATCACCAAGAACTTTAAGGATAAGTGGGCCAATTCAGACTGTTGGGGCCGAGGGGAAGCTCCGGGTATTGACCTGGAATGTGTAAGGACATGAGCTCAGTACCCAGCATGGGGAAATGATACAAGAAAACAAGCCCAACTACACACTGTATACAGGCCTCAGTTTAGAGTCGGATGATAGAAAGAGACGCATCAGACACATAGCTGCCCTGGAAGTCTGCATGGGTGTGCATGAGGCAAAATAGATTTCAGGGCCCTGGAGATGCAGCTGGACAGTAGAATCCTTGCCTGGTATAACAATAAATAAATAAACAAATAAGTGCTTTTGGCTAGGCTGAGTTTTTTGTTTGTTTGTTTGTTTGTTTGTTTGTTTTGACTTGTTTTGATTTGGTTTGGTTTTGAGATAGGATCTCACTATGTAGCCCTGGCTGGCCCAGAACTCACAGAGATCCACCTGTCTGGGATATAAAGCAGGCACCACAACACCAGCTTTAGGTTGGACTTTAAAGAAAAGAATGGTCTGGAGAGGTATTTCAGCAGTTAAAAGTATATTCTGCTCTTGCAGAAGATCGGTTCAATTCCCAGCACCCATGTCAGGAGATTCATAACTGCCTATTAGTTCCAGCTCCAAGGGATCTGATGCCCTCTTCTGGCCTCTGATGGCAGAAACCCACACAGAGACACATAATGAAAATTAAAGACTAATCTTTGAGCGGCAGGGAGGATTTACATGACCAGACTTAGAAATGAACTTGGGGTCACTGCCCTCAGTCTTCAGAAGCAGTGACGCCTGTGGAGCAGTCACGCTAGGTGACAATGGCAATGCCTTCTTACAAACTCTGACGGACCCCCTTAAGGCTGTGGGATGCTGAAGTCTACTATGGCAACCATATGGAGGGGTGACACAGTCTTTATCACAGGTATCAACTATGAGCTGCACAGCTGTGTTACGTGCTGTCTCAGGAATTTGTGGCTGTTTCCTGCATTGCTTTCTCCTTCAGGCATGATGTGAGCAGCAGCCACTAAGGAGCATAGGTTTCTTTGGTGACCTAGGGAACTCTTGGCCCAGTAGCAGGTCTGTTGTGATGGGAATGGAGCTGCAGACATTTGTGGTAGAAGCCGTCTCCAGTTCTCCACCCACCATTACCCCCAGCTTCCACATGCCTGTGGTTTTAGAGCATGGTACTATATAAGGTTGGCTAAAGGTGGGATTCCATGATGCAGCTTCCATGAGGGTGTCACCCATAATGGGAGTATGTCTTTCCAGTGACCTGGTGTTTTTGAGTCATCTGTCTTCCTGCAGGTAACCCCTCACCTGTGCTCCTGCAGATAACCCCTCACCTGTCTTCCTGCAGGTAACCCATCACCTGTCTTCCTGCAGGTAACCCGTCACCTGTCTTCCTGCAGGTAACCCCTCACCTGTGCTCCTTAAGATAACCTCTCACCTTAGTAAACACTCACCCATGCTCCTGTGACTGACCCTCATCCATGCTTCTATAAAAAACCTCTCACTCATGTGCCTGTGAGTAATCCCAAAAATGTCATTGGTTCACTGAGTTGAACTATATGAAATTCTTTTGGTGTATCACTGGTGCCCTAGCTGGGGAAACAGACATTTTGTTCTGTATCCTTGGAAAAAGTCACAGCAGTGCCATTATTATCAAATAAGACTGCTGCACGTGTGGGGTCCATTGTAGGTCAAATGTCACATGACTCTACCTGGGTAATACAGAGGCAAAAGGCCAAGAATAAAAGCAAATTCACCACACTTTGGGCTGGGGAGCTAGCCCAGCAGGTAAAGCACTTGGCCACACAAGCCTGACAACACCATTCCACTCAAGAAGCCACAGCAGAATAAGGTAACAGTCATCCAAAAGTCCTTCACATATGCACCTGGCGCTCTCTCTCTCTCTCTCTCTCTCTCTCTCTCTCTCTCTCTCTCTCTCTCTCTCTCTCACACACACACACACACACACACACACACAAGCACATGCACACTAACAATAAAAAAATACAGCAATTGACTTGCAGGTTCCCACACTTTAATAAGTAGATCAGAAAAACTTGAAGCTGGGGCCCAGTTGTCCGAAGCCTTCTGCAGCTCCTCATGGCCCATGGCCCTAATACAAATGTTCAGTCTGAAGAAAGACAACTTGGGGACTAGCGGTCTTCACTAGTGGAGTGAAGCAGATAAGAGCATGTACTCTTAGCAGGGCCTGAATTGGTTTCCCATGCCAGGTGGCTCACTGTAACTCAGCCTGTAACTCCAGTGCCAGAGGATCCATGAGCCCTGCATGTGTATGTACATACCCTAACACAGATACACATGCATACATATAACTAAAATAATAAAAATAAATCAAAACAAGGAAACTTCATACTTAACAAGGTTCAATGGCAATAAAATAAAGTACAAAATACACATAATTATCTCAATAAGAAATGGTGCATTCATACAAGAAAATATCATTCAGAGGGAAGAAATTTGATGTGTGCTACCATGTGGCTAAAATATCAAAATATTACGCGTAAGAAAGAAGCTTGTTACAAAATCAACTATGAAATTTGCATTTTTTCCTCAATGAATTTGTACCTTCCTGTATATATTAAAAATAACAAATGCATATCCTATCTGACAGAGGGACTCCTCATCTGTGGGCTCTCCAAGGCAACCTTGTAAGTGCTGGAAGGCGGCTAAGACTTCCATTGTCTGTAAGAAACAACAGGAGTAACCTTGGTGTCCAGTCCTCGGGGAGGGAGCTATATAAGGTCTGACACATCCATTCACCACACAATACGGAGCTGAGGCAAAAAGGCCAGCTCTGAGGATTTTAACAAGGTGGCCTCGGATACACAATGGGGTAGAAAGAGCAAGGTAAAGTATGTTGTACATGTCTAATGTGAATTCACACAGAATCCCCCCTCAGTAGGAGTAAGGGAAACTGGGAGGGTTGGGAACCATGGCGTGTTCCCCAGCCTTGGGGCTGCAAGCCCGAGATGCAGGTAGCAGCTGGTGAGACTGGAACAAGGCCAGTTTTTTCTCTTAGATCCTTCATCTGTGCCATCCTCAGAGAACTGAGAGCTGAGAAGGCTATGATCAACCACGGCACTAGGCGGACACAGGGCCAAAGTCCCTTTCTAGGAAAGTGGGGTTCCGTTCCCATTAGGGCTACTCTTCCCTGGTTGGGAGATGTGGTGGAAGCTGGGGTGAATGGGGACTGGGAGACCTCACTTAGCTCCAGGATCCCTCTGGCTGTGCTAAACAGCCTTCCCAGAAATGACGGACCATGCAGCTGAGGCAGGTGCGGCTCCAGGACATGGCTTTGATGAGTCCCAGGACATCACCAGGATGGATAAACCACCTCTCACCATGAGGGCTTGTCTCCACCCTCATTTCATCCTGCTCTGAGAGCTCGGAACAGGAGAAAGCTCCAATGTGGAGCTGGGACCAGCGTCTGTGGGACTCCCCCTGGGTCTCTTTGCCACTTGAGCCTTGGGTGAAGCTTGCCGTCCCACCTGAGAAGGAGGGCAGCTGACCCCTGACTGATCCGGCTCCTCCAGCTGGCCATCACAGCTCCTTGGCGCATGCTCCCTGCCTTCCTCAAGGGTTGGTCCTACTCTCATAAGGTGATCTCCGGAGATTATAAGGAGCCAACTATCACTTTAGGCCTGCAGCCAACTGGGTAGCCAAGCCATCCACCTCTGTTCCCTAGGAGCACCTCAAGGTGGTTTCCGTAAGTTGGGGGTGATTGCATAACCTCACCAACTGCCATGCCGGATATATTTTGCAACCCAGGCCACTGTGCCACACATGCTGGTTGGCACAGCCAGGCTTTCCGCAGAGGCCGGAGGAAGTCTGAGAGTGAGAGGGACCGACTCCACTCCACTCCCCTCCCCGACACCTGGGAACCCCAGGCTGCCCCTCCTTCTTCAGGCCATACTTGACCCAGTTGGAGATGATGCTCCCACTGTTCTCTTGCTGCAGAGGGGAGATAGGATTTCCGTGTGCCAATCAGAGAGGTTTGCGTTTCTAAGAAGCCACCATCATGTGCCACAAGCTTTTCTTGGAGTTCAAGTGCAGATATAGACTCAAAGTCCCTTTGGGAGAGTTCACTTCACCACACACTGACTTCCACCGTGTCATATATTAGAAAATGACCCAGAATGCATGGGGTGAAGTTTAGCCATGTTCTGGGGACATGGCAGATACGATGTCCATTGGGAGAATGTGAGGGTTTCCTGGTGAGTAAAGAATAGACCTCTCCAAACCCTGTGTATGCCTCAACATGGGCAGTATGAGCAGATGACCAGTCTTGACTCTTCCTTTGTTTCCAAGGGCCATTGTCCCCATTTGTTAGGGCCCCATGGATTCGGTTAGAAGGATATCCCCAATACTTTGAGTTTCTCCCACAGCATGGCCAGGGGTCACAAAGGAAGTGGGAGCAGACAAAAAGTGAGGGACACATCTCCTTCCTGGTTTGAGTTGTCAAAGGATGCTTTGGACACGCTGCTGTGTGTCTCACATTCCAGATGTGTCCCCTCACTACTGAAAGAGCTATTTGCTCATTCTTAAAATAACACTGAGGAAAAAGCTGATCCCTGAGGTCAGACATCTGTCTGGGGAGAGCCTGGTTCTGATATCTGGCAGGACTGAGGGTTAATAGCAAACCCTCTGATCTGGCTGTGGGTTACCCCAAGATTACCTAGCCCTAGCTCCTCTTCCAAGGCCCATGTTGCTGTACAGCTCTCCTCCCATCCGGTCCCTTCACTCTCCAAAGAGATGCTCACTTCAGACCTTTCTTGGAGTCTGTCCTCTGGGGAGCCAGCCTAGCAAGAAATCTGCTAGACCATAGAGCAGCCAGACCAGGGATGAGGATGTCTGGTTCCATCTGGCAGTGTCTGCCTCTCCATGTTGATCTGCTCTAGCCCACGTTGTCCTGGCCACCCTAACAGGATGTCCTGTGGGCTTCCGGGAACTAATATGGCACCCTGTCATTTGATGGAGAATTGCTCAGACAGGCTAGTGCCCAGCAGGACCTCTTTAGTGAGAAGATCCCTAGGAGACCGGAGGGCACATCACATTGCAGAGTTTGGTTAAGTCTAAATACCTCTAAGTTGGTCTGTTTTGGAAAGGGAAGCCTTCTGGTCACCTTTTAATTCCTACAGTAAAGGGAACACCTGGATGCTACCTCCAGGCAAAACCAAGTCTGTCATTAACACTTCCCTCCCACCAAGCTGCCGGAGGAATGCCATGTACAGGTACAGAAGGACCACTGGGCTATTTACATTTCTGTCAATTTGGCATAAGCTAGAGTCATCTGGCAAGGGGGAATCTCAACTGAGGAACTACCTCCTCAAATTGGGCTGAGGGCAAGTCTGTAGGAGTATTTTCTTGGTTAATGATTGATATGGGAGGATCCATTCTAGTGTGGGTGGTGCCAGGTGGCAGGTGGAGCTGGGTTGTATAAGAAAGTGGCCTGAGCAAGCCATGAGGAGTGTGCCAGTCAGCAGCCACCCTCCACGGTTCCTGCCTTTGTTCCTTCCCTGAATTCCCCCAGTGATGGGCTGTGATGTGAGAGTATAAACCAAACAAATCATCTCCTCCTCAAGTTGCTCTTGGTCATGGTGTTTTATCTCAGCAATAAAAAGCAAACTAAACTTGGAAGTCAGAGACAGACAGGTCTCTGGGAGTTCGAGACCAGCCTGGTCTACATAGTGAGTTCCAGAACAGCCAGGGCTGCATCTAAACAAACACACAAACCCACTAAGACAGGTGCTCACTGCTGCCCTTCAGTTACTCAACCAGAAGTCACAAACCCTCTCAAGGAAAAACTGAAGAAGAGCCACATATAACTAAAGACCCTGCGTGTTCTTTGGGTGTGGCTTGATCCAGGGGCTTGAGAAACAAATTTAAATGTTTTCTGTGGTTGGGGTCTGCTTCCTCTTTGGGGGCCCATTCTTGGGAAGCCTCTCAACTTGTGTGGCATTCGCCCAGCCGTTCCTTCATGCTTCACATAGAGTGGAGTACAGAGTAGGACCACAATCTCATTCTAGCTGCCCAAAGCCCTGGAAGCACTTTGACCAGAGTATTGATGCAGCTCTGCCATCCACCAGTCAATCCTGTGATTTGAAGGAATTGCATGGCCCTGATTGGTCACAGCTCACATTCCCCTGTGTTTACAGAGTATCCATCTGGTGTTAGGCCCTGTCTCAGGTTCTCGGGTTACAGAGGTATGTTGCTCATTCATTCATCCTCACAAACTCACTTTCCAGTCCTGTAAATCGACACACAGTCTGTTTTCAAATAATCCATTATCTGATTTGATTCACATGGAGATCCTGAAGAGACTGTTAGAGACAGTAGCTTATCTTTGGATAAGCTAGCAGAGTCAGGAGGGTTGGATAGTTCACCGACAGTAGATGCCTGATAAACCCTGACTTGGGGGAGGAGCAAATGTCTGTAGGTCTTCAGCTAGCTGGAGGTAGCTGAGGGCTGGAGATTGCAGAGAGGCCAACCCCCTTACACTGAGGTGGGAAGAAACTGAGGTCCTGGCATGGCCAGCAAAGATCTCCAAACTGTAGGACTTAGAAAATTCCTTTACCTACACCTGGCTGACTGGCTATGGGAAGTTACTGTCCCAGGCCACGAACAAGTCATAGATGTTTTTATGAAGTGACTTGGGGATGTCATCTTGCTCCTCCACCCTGGCTATCCCTCTTTACCCTCAGCCAGATTTGATAAATTTGTTTTCATCCTTTTTAGTGGTCTCCTGTATGGGAACATGACTGTGTTAACTCCAGGACTCATCACAGGAACATCCAGGAGAGTCTTTAAGAAGAGTGAGCTCTACCCTAGGAGTTCCCTCCTGGGGCCATGCCACAGTCACAATCCTCACCTAATCCAAAGGTGCATCCAGTGGAACAAATATGGCCATAGACTAAACCAGAGCGATGCTGGTTTCTGTCTCAGATAGAGTTTGAGGTGATCTGGCTGACTTGTGTGCCCACAGGAACATGGTCCAGGATTTCTTGTGACACATGGTGCATCGACTCCGCCTACCATACCTGTCTCAGCCAGCTGGAGCTGAGGAAGGTCCCAGAGACACCTCACTTTCCTTTGAAGAAAGGAGTCTCCTAAGAAAGGTGGTTCCCAACCTGTGGGACATCATCCTTTTGTCAAATTCTATCTCCAAAAATATTCTCATTATGATTCCTAACAGTAGCAAAATTACAGTTATGATGTAGCAATGAAAATAACTTTATGGTTGAGGGGGTCACCTCAAAGCATGAGGAGCTGTATTAAAGGGTCTCGGCATTGGAAGGTTGAGAACACTGCTCTAAATGGAGCAGTTATGGAGGTAGTCAAGGGCTGGAGTCTACAAAGGCAGACTATGTAGCTAGTCCCTGAGCCTCAGGTTTACAAGTGCCATCCCTGGCTTTTTAAAATGTGGGTTCTGGGGATCAAACTCAGGTCCTCAAGCTTACAAGGGAGATATTCACCAACTGAATCCCTAAAAACACAAATTTAAACACAAGCTCAACCAAACCAGCCTTTACACCTCTGAAGACATGTCAGGCCACAGTTTGAGTTTCACTTTTCAGTTGTGGTTCAGGAAAACTTTTCCAGAACTGTGTGTGCTCTCATCCTCCAAGGCTCCCACCCAATGGGAACACTGTTTTGTTAGGTCACCATAAACTGTTCAGAATAAACAGCTAATTTCCCCCTATTTCCAGTGGGCTCCTCTCTGAAGCTGATGCCTTGGGCCTGTTCTCTTTGGTGGGATGTCTGTCTTTGTTAACCACAAACTTGGAGTCCAGAAGCTGTTAGGGCACCTGTTGGGTGCAAACTGCTTCATCTTCTTAGATACAACCCAGAGAGGGTCATCTGATGCCTCCTTTCTCTGTGTGGTGCACACCTGTATCTTCAGTGTCTTGGGGTTACTATTTCTAGGATGGAACACCATGACCAAAAGCAATTTTGGGAGGAAAAGATTATTTAGCTTACACTTCCACATCATAAAGACATCAGAACAGGAACTCAAGCAGGGCAGGAACATGAAGGCAGGAGCTGATGCAGAAGCCATGGTTACCAGCTTGCTCATCATGGCTTGCTCAGCCTGCTCCCTAATAGAACCCTGGACCACCACCCTACAGATAGCCCCACCCACAATGGACTGGGCTCTCTCACATCAATCACTAATAAGAAAATGTCCTACAGCTAGACCTTTTGAAGGCATTTCTTTAATTGAGACTCCCTCCTTTCCAGTGACTCTACCTTGGGTCAGATTAACATAAGACTAACCAGCACACTCATGTATGCCAGACCTTCCTCTTTTGACTTTCTCCTTTATAATGGTCAAACATATTCTCCAGGAATTTCAAATGAGGGATATTATGGAAAACAAATTTATTTAGAAGCTGCAAGTCTGGAAATATATTTATTATTATAGTTTAGTCAGGTACAAACTTTGGGGTAGAAAACTAAGATTTTTATGTTTTATGTGCTTTTTTCCTCATTTTCTGGACTGGTGAATTCTTTATGCCCAGAGGTCCTACTGATGGCATCTGGGTGGGTTTTGGCTTCTCCTATCACTTATTTAGGATTCAGTATTCTTGCCTCCACTACCACCTGGTTCCAAAGACTCCACAAATACCTCTTGAAGCAAAGTGAAAAATGGAGTCTGTGATCTCCGAAGTCAGTAGAAAGTGTCTGGGGAGAGTTCCTGGGAATCAGAGCCTGGCTTAGTGTGAGGGATGTCTTCCAAACAGTCAGAACTCAAAAGGTTGTTCTTGGAAGAAGTGAACTCCTAGACAAGGGTGGTAAGCAAGAACTGGTGGCCATTTGTAGAAGGGTCCTGGCTTTATGACCTAATAGGTCCCTTCAGCCAGATTCTGGAAAATGCTGATTAAAACTCTCTATATGCCCAGCCAGAATTGCTAGAACTTCATAGGTCACAGGACCTGGATTCTTGGAATTGGAAATGAAGATTTCACATGTGTCACACAGGTGTCACTCAGGCTGGGGACAGGACTCACCATTCAACAGGAGGTCCAGGAACATTAAGATGGGGTATAGCTTCAGTCCTTCTGAGGGTGCTGAACAGAGCAGTGCTGGGCCAGTCCAGCCCCAACCCTAGGCAAGGCCAAGTCTTCCAGCTGCCTCACTAACATCCAGGTTTCCATTGTTATATATGAAGTCCAGTTGCACAGCCCGTTGTTTTTAAAACAAGTTGGTTAATTGTCAGTGGTACCCTCTTCTCCTGCCTGCTGGGCATCTCAGCTCCTTAGCCTGGAAGAGGAGATGAGCTCCCAGCTCAGTGGCTCATAAACATCAGCATGAAGGTTAACTGTTAGTTTCTTCAAGATCCCTTGTAAAACTCCACCCCTTGCTGGGAACACCAGACCTGTGGCTCTCTCTGGTTGACATCTGAGGGGCAGACACATAGTAGATCTGAGGGCTTGGGAAAGCCTTTGGGAATAAAGAATGGGAGTGGGTGGGGCAGAGCTGAGAATTGAGTTTCCCCTCACAAGGTGAGGTCTTTCGAAACCTTCTCTGCCAGGAAATCAATGTCACCTGAGGGGATGTGAACCAATATGAGGTGTTCACTTGCCTTGGGCTTCCATCAGGTGAGGCTGCTATAGTTTGGATGTGGACGTGCTGAAAGCCTGATCTCCAGCCTGTTTTGGGGTCTAGTGACAGGAAGTTAGAGGATCAAGGGCTGGCTCTTGAAGAAGATAATAGGTCCATAGCCTGTTCCTGTTTCTCTACTTCTTGTCTACTGTGAGGTAAGAGGCTTTGATCCCCAAGGCATTTTCAGTGTGATGCCCTGTGCTGTCACAAGCTGTGGACCAAAAGCTTTCCAAACTGTGAGCCCAGAAGACCCCTTCTTTAAGCTGTGTGCTTTCTCCCAGCCGGATGGTGCTGGCACCAGCTCTCAGCTCCCCAGTCCAGGCTTCTTCTCTCCCAGCATTTTTAGCTTCCTAAGGGAGAAGCCTCCTGCAGCAGAGGGCAGTTCCCAGGAGGGATCCAGGGGACTGCATTCCAGGTAGCTGGAGAGAGTGAGCGCCTTGGACTTTGAGGACATCTTGATGCCGACCCACAGCACCTACTACATACATCATCCTCCACACTAGGTTCTGTTAACACTTAACTTCAGTCGTGTTGGTGAGTGCAGAAGTTCATTTTCATTTCCTTGGAGATAGATGATGTTAATGAGTTTGTTGTGTTTCTATTGACCATTCAAACACTGTCTTTTATGAACTGTCTGTTCAGGCTGTTTGTCCATTTAAAATTATCATGTTGTTTGTCATAGGACCTCAAAAATTTCTCCCACACAGAAAAAAATTATTCATCAACAACAAAAACACAACAATAACTTATCCATGGCAGAAGAGCAAGGAACACTTTCTGACTAAATTTACAGGACAAATACTATCTTGATGCCAAAACAGACATCATGGGTGCAGATGCAGATGACCTAACAAAATGATAACAATTTGAATTCAGCAATGTATCAAAAGAATAAATACATGATCACTGGCCAAGGCTTACCCGGGAAAGCAATGTTGACTTAATATCTAACATCAATCTACATAACTTACTATGATAAAAAAGATTAAGTGGAAAGAATTACGAGACCAGGAGGCTGGGGGATGGCACAGTGGTTAAGGCAAGTGCTCTAGCAGGGGGCCTGGGTTTGGTTCCCAGCACCCACGTGGAGGCTCACGACCCTTTCTTACTCCAGTTCTAGGTCATCTATCTGACATCTTCTTCTGACCTCCTTGGGCACCGGGCACCCATGTGATGTGTCTGCAAATATGTAGGTGTGTTGTGTAGCAGTTTCCTTCAAGATTAAAACATTCCATTCTGCAGAGAAGCAAAAGGACTGCTCAGATTCTCAGATAAACTGAAAAGGAGACTCTCAGAGAAGCTCAGCCCTGGAAGAAAAAGAGACCAACCAAAAATGAGCCTAGCTGAGATGTCTGGAAAAGGCTCAGGACAACTGAGTCCCTGAGAAGGACACTATTCAACCTGTTCAGCTGCCTACAGGCTGTGATGTGCTCCAGAGCCATAATTTTTGTGACCTGTCACCCATGCTGTAGTGGGCCTTGATGAGACAGCTGTCTTTGAGCCATATCTGCTTCTGTAAATAATACTCCTGTAAATAACCCTGATTTTGTGTTGTGTGTGTGTGTGTGTGTGTGTGTGTGTGTGTGTGTGTGTGTTTCTCCTAGGTATGTTTTGACCCTTTGTAGGTCGAGTTTTTCATTGGGACCACATTCATCTCCGTTCAACCTGTCATTTCCCAAATAACCACTCAAAGGCTTATTAATTATAAATGTTTGACCAATAGTTCAGGCTTATTACTAACTAGTTTTTACAGAGAAAATTAAAGCATTAGTTTATTAGTCTATGTGCTGCCCCAGGGCTCATGGCTTTTACCTCTGCAGCATGTCTTCTTCCTTTTTGTCTGGCTGGTGACTCTTCCCTTCTTATTCCCAGCATTCTCTCTGCCCCCCAAATCCTGCCTAGCCACCAGTCAACTAGCTTCTTATTAACAATGAGAGCAACACATTTTCACAGTATACAAAAGGATTATTTCACAGCACCTCTCCTCAGGAAAGATCCTCCACACAGCAGAGCATAACACTCAAGGGACACATGGGCTGGCAAGATGGTTCAGCAGGTAGAGGAACTTACTGTCAAACCTAATGGCCTGAGTTCTATCCCTAGGACCCACATGGTGGAAGGATGGAACTGACCCTACAAATTGTCCTCTGATCTCCACATTTGTGCTATGGTGTGAGTGCACACACACACACACACACACACACACACACACACCCCCTCTAAATAGTTTACAGTGTGTTTAAAAATATATGTAGGCTTGAGAGAGAAAAGAAAAGGAAAAAAGATAAACAAAGTTCTTAAAAAAGAAATAGAGTAAAAGTAAGCCATATAAAGATGGAAATTATAAAGAGTCTGGATACTGTATGTTTTTGTCTTGTCTTTAAGGTTTTTTTTTTTTTCTGCAAAGGAAGTAGTAGGAGCTGCTAAAAGACATTTGGTTATAAATGTTGCTAGAGTAATCTAACTTATATGCTTTGTAAGTGAATTGATTTTAAAATTAAAATCAAAAGATATCCTACATTGGAGAAGACTTTTTTTTTTTATTTACACAGAAAATGAGGAGCTGTAGATTTATTCCCAGCTAAAGAAAATAAGGTTTGATCAAGGAAGAGCTCTTGGAAAATCTCCGATAGGAAGAGATGGCCACATCAGCTTCAAGGCTGTAATTAAGATGATCCAGACTCAGGACCCCCATAAGATTGCCAGTGCCCCCAATAAATAGGAAGTAGTAATGGAAAGCTATTCCAAAATATTGTTTATAAGTGTTTGTTTTCATTATAAATGGTTACTAGTCATAGTCAATCTCTTTCTAGGGGAAAAAGGGGGATATAATATAGAAATGATCTTTTAAAACTAGATTATTGAATCTACTTTAATCCAAAAAAAGCTGTTAATCTCAAAATAATTTATATTGTATGAATTTTGATTTATTAATAGAAATTTAAGATTAATTCTATTATACTGTATGTATATTTCTACTTTAAGACATTATGCTTATGCAATTACTTTAAATTATAATTAAGAAATCAGATTAATGGTTAACCATCTATGATAATCAAATTTATAGTTATGTTAGGTTTTTTTTAGATACACAAAGATATTTCAATTAGATAGGTAATCTTCAAACACTTCAAAGACCTACATAATATGGCATTTAAAATATCTTAAGAACTTAGACTTTTCTGAACAGTGAGACCTGTCTTCTCCTGGCAGCACCAATCTACTTTAAGAGAATGATGGACATTAAAGAAATGTCATATGGAGTTTACTTTCTTTGTGGCAAATATTAGCCGCTGGGAAAGAAACTGTTCTTACCTCAATTGCCTGACAGTATGCTATATAAACTGGACATGCAGGACCCATAGGAAAGTAACCTCTGAACTTTGGCAGAACAAGCCAAGATGGTCCTTCAGGTTCCTGCTTTGTAAAGAAAACTGCCAGACATACTTCAGGACACAAGGAGAAGTGACTGATGAACTACGTCAAAATGGATGGACTAGTTCTTCAAATTTCCTGCTTTACTGTAAGGTATGCTAGAGATAATAGGCTTGTAGGCTAAAAATGAATGCTGCAGTGTTACAAGAAACTTTGGATGACTGTCCAGGTAGGCAGATGTCACCTCTGTATTTCTAGAATTTGGAAGTTGCTTGCACTTCTTTTTTACTCATGTAATACTATATTCTTCTGTGTTCTTTGATGTAGTTGAAGATTAGATAGTTATAATTATAGCTTTCTTTAGTTATAATAAGAGGTAAATTAGATATGAAGCTTTGTACGCACAAAGATAAGGTAGATAATAGAGTATTTTCTTTAATTTTGCTAAATGCAAATAGACTTGATATTGTAACTAAATCTTGCTTGATAGTTGTTTTGTTATATATAATTTTGCTATGTTGAAATTGAAACTTTCTTTTTTGATTAGACAAAAAAGGGGAAATAATATGGGATGTTGTAGCAAAATGCTGGCTTTATATAGGGAAATTCTAATAAGCTTGAGCCATAGGCCAAACAGTATGCAATAAACAGTTTCTGTGTGTTTATTTGGGACTTTGGGACTGCTGGTCTGGACCTCAGGGCTAGGCAGAGCTAAACAGCTGTGGGCAGGTCCATATCTTGTGGCTGGTCTGGGCCAAAAACTAATTACTACAAGATCCCATCTTTGTATTAAAATTACAATTTATACATTCTTTATTAGGTTCTCAAGAGTCTTTACTGTTTTTCTTAAATTACAAAAGAGATACTATGCCTATCAGTATGATTCAAAGTGTCACTTGTGAGCCCTAAATAATGTGTACACATGTATAATCAGGTGGGTTTTTAAAAATAGTGATTGTGACATATTATTCTAGGAGGAATGGTGGGGTTTAGGACAGGGTTACTCGGTGTAACAGCTTTGGCTGTTCTGAAAGTCAGTTTCTAGACTAGGCTGGCCTTGAACTCACAGGGATCTACCTGCCTCTGCCTCCTGAGTGCTGGTCTTTCTCCATCACTTCCTGGTCTGTCATATATTATTCTATAACTGAGCTTTTGAAAATATTTTTATTAGCTGAGCGGTAGTGGCGCCTGTCTTTAATTCCAGCACTTAAAAGACAGAGGCATGAGGATCTTTGTGAGTTCAAGGCCAGCCTGGTCTACAGAGAGAGTTCCAGGACAGCCAAGGTTTTATTTTTAGAATTTCATGCAATATGTTTTGACCATAATCACCCAACTCCTCCCTAAGTCTTTCCAGATCCACGCCTACTGTAGTAAGAAGTTTCTGGCACTGCCTAGCTCCAAGGTCTGGACCCACAGTCCCTTAATCCCAAATAATCACACAAAGGTTTATATTGATTACAAGCTATTTGGCCTGTGGCTCAGGCTTATTACTTGCTAACTCTTACTTAAACTAACCCATGATTCTCTCCATGTTTATCCACGTGGCTGGTACCTTTGCTTCAGTGCAGCGTTCTCCTCTTCCTTCCTCTGGGTCTTGATGGCATCTGTTGCTTTGCTCTTCTGCTTCCCAGAGTTCTCCTATTCTGCTTGCTCTGCCTCTACTTCCTGTCTAGCTACTTGACCAATTAGGGTTTTATTAAACCAATAGGAGTGACAAATCTTTACATTGTACAAGAGCTAGTCTTACAGCACCCACCTCTATCCAGAAACTTCTTGTCCTTTCTTCTTCTTATTTTTGAGCAGGGTCTCATTCTGTAATCCTGACTGGCCTTGAACTTATAGATCCATTTACTTTGCCTCTGGAGGGCTGGGATTAAAGGTGTGGGTCACCACTTCCAGCTTTAGAAGACTTTAAACAAGTACTTTTAGGTTTGCTGAACAACTAGGAGGAAAGTATCGATCCCTACACAACCCCTGCCCTGTGCAGCTTATTCTCTGCCTGGCAAACTTCCCTTCAGAGTGGCTTGAAAAGGAGCTAGAAGCCAAAGCCATTGTTACATGCCTCACATGACTGTCTATCACCATCCAAAAAGCTCAGAGCTCGGTAGTTAAGAGCACTAGGACATGGGTTCAATTTCCAGCACCCATGTACAGCCCACACCCAACTCTAGGGAATCTGATGCCATCACACAGACACACATACAAGCAAAATACCAATGCACAGAAACCTATTTAAAAATTGTTTAAAAAATACTCTGCTCAGAAAACAAAATCAAAAGTGAGGAACCTAAAAAAGTATCTGTTAGAGATAAGAGGCTATTGATAGGAATGGGAAGAAAAGTGTGTGCAGGCTAGACAGAATGTTTATATGCATGTGTAAGACTGTCAAACAACATAAGTAATTTATACATGTATAAATGCCTAGATATGTATATGTGCATATATGTGTACATATACATATATGTGTGTATATATACACAGGTATGCATAGATATGTATATGTGTACATATGTGTGTATGTGTATACAGCTATACATAGATATGTGTATGTATGTTTCAATGCACATATATGTGTATATAGTTATTTATTGATGTGTATATATATTTATAGAGGTATGCATGGATATGTATGTGTATATATGAACATATATGTGTGAATACATATCCACTACTCACAGATATATGGTGACATATTGTGTATCTAAAAAAGTTTGCCTGAAGATCAGAGGGCAGTCTCAGCTACAGATTTTAACCATAAAGGTCAGGGAATGGTGACACACATGCCTTTAATCCCAGCACTAGGAAGTTTGAACCAGGAAGTGATATTGCTGGGCAGGGAGCGGTTTATAAGGCAGGAGGACATAGAGCTCGGCCCTTTCCTTTTGGCTGAGGAGTTGTCTGGGTAAGAAGTGGCTGTGGCTTGTTCCTCTGTCTCTCTGATCTTTCAGCTTTTCCCCAATATTTGGCTCTGGATTTTTATTATAATATCAATTAGGATTCATGCAATACAGATATGCATATGTGTATATGTGTGTATACAGGTATGCATAGATATGTATGTATATGAGCATACAGGTATACATAGATATATGTGTCTATATGTATGCACATATATGTGTGTGTATATAGGATTGTACTTTCTTAAAGCTGCTTGGGCTAGCGAACAGTTGGTAGAGTGCTTGCTTAGGCTACGGAAGCCCCTGGGTTCCATCTGAAGCAATACTTGAGCTAACCATGTTTAACACACTTCTCATCCCAACACTCTGGAGGTCAAGGCAGGAGGATCAGAAGTTCAAGGTCATCTTCAGCTGCAAAAGAATTTGAGGCTAGCCTGAGCTACATCCTGTCACCTTATACTCCTTCCCACCATGTAGGAGAGTCCTCAGTTTGCTGCTGGCTGAATGCTGTTATTCCTGTCTGGGTAACACTTTAAAAAAAAAAAAAAGTCAGCAAAATGAAGAATAGCATTGCTTTCAGTGTTTGTTACTTTGAGGATAAGAGCATGTTTTTTTCTCTAACAGTGGCCTATTATTCTCTTGGGTTATTTGTCTTATTGATTTTTTAGGAACATTTTGCATATTATAGATAATGACTGTTGTGTCATGAGATACACCACAAATGCTTCTTCTCAATCTGTTGTTGGGCACTTGAATTTGTTTTCACAGTTTGGAATGCATTGCATAGAGCACATTCAATCCCTTTTCTTACAGCTTCTTGCTTCCTCGGCATGCTTAGAAAGGCAAGTGGAAAAAGATGCCCAGTTTTTTGTTTGTTTTCTTTGCGACAGGGTTTCGCTATATAGCTCTGGCTGGCCTGGAGCTCACTATGAGGTCCACACTGGTCTCGAACTCATAGACCCACCTCCCTTTACCTTCCAATTGCTGGATAAAAGGTATGTACCATCATGTCAGACTTTAGAAAGTTATCCAGTTTATACCAGTTTAAAGTAAAAACCCTTTGCTTCAACAGTTTCCATGTTTCTGCGCTTAAACCTGCCGTCAGGTACATAGGTTTTGTTTTGTTGTATATGCATGCATGTGTGTATTCATGTTGGAATGTGTATTGGTGAATGTGTATATACACACAAATACACATGCATGTTGGGTCTAAAGTTACCTTTGGGTGTCTGTCTTAGGGTCATCATTGCTGTGATAAAACATCATAACCAAAGCAACTTGGAAATGAAAAAATTTATTTGGCTGACACTTCTGCATCACTGTTCATCGCTGAAGGAAGTCAGGACAGGAACTCAAACAGGGCAGGAACCTGGAGGCGGGAGCTGATGCGGAGGCCATGCTGGCTTGCTCCTCATAGCTTGCTCAGCCTGCTTTCTTTATTTTTTATTTTTTAATTTTATGAATATGAGTGCTTTGCATGCCAGAAGAGGGCATCAGATCCTATTATAGATGGTTGTGAGACACCATGTGGTTGCTGGGAATTGAACTCAGGACCTTTGGAAGAGCAGCTGATGCTCTTAACCTCTGAGCCACCTCTCCAGCTCCTGCTTTCTTATAGAACCCAGGACACTAGCCCAGGGATGGCTCCCACCACGTTGGTCTGGACCATCCCATATCAATCACTAATTTTAAAAATGCCCTATAGGTTTACCTACAGCTCAATCTTTATTGTTGTATTTTGCAAGACAGGGTTTCTCTGTGTAGCCTTGGCTTCCTAGAACTCAATTTGTAGACCATGCTGCCCTCGAACTACAGTAATCCACCTGCCTCTGCCTCCTAAGTGCTGGGTTTGAAGGTACTTGGCATACAGCCTGATCTTATGGAGGCATTTTCTCGGTGGAGGCTCCCTCTTCTCCAACGACCCTAGCTTGTATCAAGCTGACATAAACCAGTCAGCACAGTATCTTTCTCAATAAATCTGTACTTTTTCTATTGAGGCAAGAGCTTCCACTTAGCCTGGAGCACACAACTTACGGCTCATCTTGACAGCAGTTTGTCCAGGGGATCCTGTTCCTGTCTCCCAAATCCTGGGATTACAGGCAACTGCTATGTATGCCCAGCTTTTTTTTTTTTTTTTTCTGTGTTTTTGCCTGTGTTTCTGTCTATGTATGTACCATGTGTGTGACTGGTGTCCACAAAATTCAGAAAAGAGTGTCAGATCAATCCCATGGATCTGGAGTTACATGGTTCTTAGATGCCTGTGGGTGCTGGGAATCAAATCTGGGTCCTCTGGGACAACAGCCAGAGAGTGTTCTTAGCCTCTGAACCACCTCTTGGGCCCACAGTTGTTTTGGTTTGTTTTTGCTTGAGTTCTGAGAATCCAAGCATCAGGAAATATTTTATTTGCTGAACTCTCTTCAAAGTCCCACACAAATATTTTTAAAAGTATTGGTCTATTTAATTTCTTCTATGACTAAATTTATGATGTTTCAAAAGAAATAGAATTTAATATTTATATGTTCCAGTATTTTCCCTGCATGGACATCTGTGTACTACATGGCCTACTAAGACCAGAAGACAGCATTGGACCTCCTGGGCCTGGAGTTAAGAAGGTGATGGAAATTGAACCTAGATCCTCTGGAGGAGCAGGCAGTGCTTTTATCTGCTGAGCCCTCCCTCCAGCTCCAGGACTATATATATGGAGATCTGGAAGATGGAAGTTAAGACAGGCTCTCTAGCCCTGGCTTGTGGAATTTACAAATATTCCCTTGTCTCTGTCTGTCTCTGCTTCTGCTTCAAGTGCTGGGATTAAAAGGGTGAACCCCCACCACACCTCATAGTCTTGTAGATCTTTATTGGTTCTACATGCGGTGACACTGAAGGTCTTTTACATCTTTGTAGTGTGGTCTGCATTGTATCTGCATGTTTCAGTTGTCATTGTGTTGTATACATGTAGATCAACCAGTAGAGTGTTTGCATGTTATTCACAAAGCTCTGGGTTCAAACCCCAACACTTTATAAAACCAGGTGTCCATCTTAGTGAACCACTGAGTTTATTGGTGCAATTTACAGGATCAGTGGTGATTCGGAGGCAGGTGAATAAAGAGAAATTCACCCACAAAAAAGCCCACCCCAACAAAGGTGACAGAGTCATGTAAACTATACCCCTAAGCTCTCCACATAGAAAGCAGGCAGTGCTCTCCCAAGCAATTGTTAACTGCTTTTGTAAACCCAGGGAGGGGCCTTGTGAGTCCTGTAACTTCCTGAGCTTCCTGAGTCTTGTAAGTTGCCTAAGTTTTACATCTCCCTCCAAAACGAAATGTTTTCAGGAGATAGCTACAAGACGGTATTCACCTTCTAAATTCCTCTCTGACCTCTATCCCAGTAACAGAAAGTTCTCTGTTCTGTGAGTTCACCATGCCCTTGTGAGCTAAATCCTCTATCTGGGTCTAGATGAGGCAGAATGGAAAGTGGTGGTCACTTGAGGTGTGTCTGAATGGAACTATGGAACAGTGTCTTTCATACTAGGTCTTGAGGTGAGGATCTTTGCTCTACCACCCTTACCATAGAGCAGCAATGTTAACTGACTAAGGCCTGAACTCTCAAAACTGGGCCAGAAACCCTGTCTTCTTTTTTAAAATACATTTGCTTCTGGTTGGTGGTGGCATACACTTTTAATACCAGCACTTGTGAGGCAGAGTCAAGCAGACCTCTATGAGTTCGAGGCCAGCCTGGTCTACAGAGTGAGTTACAGGACTGGCTTCACAGCTAGACATACCCTGTCTTGGAAAACCAATAAATGAATAAATAAATACATAAAAATAAATTTTCCTCTTGCACTCATTACAGTAGCAGAGACTGACTGATACAGGTGGTTTTGCTGGTGCATGGCTTTATTTTCACAGGCTGTAGGTCCTAGGGCTACCTCCTCCTGAGTTCCCCAACCCAGGGGTGGTGGTGGTAACTGTGACTCATAGCTGGAGTGTCACTGTTCCCTGTTTTCCTGGAGTCCCATCCCCTCCCTGCACCACTCTGGCTCTGAACTAAAATTTTATTTTGTTTGCTGTGTCCCCCTTTTTCTCCCCTCCCCTCCCCTCCTTTTTTTTTTCTTGAGAAAGGGTCTTACCATGTAATTCTGGATCATGGCTTGGAACCCCTATGTAGACCAAGCTCTAATTCATAGAGACCCACTTGCCTCTACCCCCAAGTTCTTAATTTTTTTTTTTAGCAGATTGTTCTGTGTTCTTTTTAAATTTTAAGTTTGGAAATTTGGTTCGTGTCTACCAGAATGTTTTCAATAATTAAAATAAAAACCTTAATGTCTAATAACAGGAAAGAGATTTAGTAAATTGAAGTATATTTATGCACTAAACAAAGGTTGAGAGAAATTCTATAGAAATGGAAAACTGTGTGAAATAGCACACAGCTTTGCAAATGAGAAGATTTTATGTATACTTTATTAAATTTGTTTTTAGATTGCACACACAAAACATACAGACCACTTCCAGCACTCACCTCACCTACTTCCATCTATCCTGCCCACGCACAATTAGATTGTCTGTATGTTCGTGCATGCATGTGTATGTACATGTGTGGCATGTTCTTGTACATAACACGCACGTGTGAAGGTTAGATGATAAGGAGATCAGTGGCCCCTCCTTCTTCCACTTGGGTCCAGACTTGCTGGTAGGTACCTTTTCCCACTGGGCTATCTGATCAGCCCCTTTTCATTTATTGAAAGTGGTTTCTGGTTTGCAGGTTAGACCCCAGACACACCAAGCATCTCTTTCTATTGTTCACATTGGAGATGGGAAATGAATGAAGAAAGAAACCTCGGCAGATGAGAAAAGGACTCACAGGTCACTCTCATGCCCTTGCATATCTGTGTGCAGCAAGTGGCCCGTAGCTGGCACAGCTGAGACCTGATCATGCCCTCTCCTGACTGCTGTGGGCTTCCACACTCACCCCACAGTGGCTTTGCATGCCTGGGCCTTTTTGTGTCTGCTCAAGATTCCCAAGACTTTCAAGAAATCGGAAATGGGAGTAGATAATCTAGGCTTGGCCCAGGACACTTCAAAGCACCATATCTGCTCCCGGTCACTGGCAAGAGCGTATCTGTAGTCAGTCAGAAGAGGGCTGTCCCTCTCAGCAACAGAGACTGTGGTTGGTTTTGACCAACCACAGCTGTGGGATCAGGGCATGTTCAGCTGTAAGAAGTAACAGCTCACCTCAGACCAACAAAAGGAAAAAGCATAGAGGTGTCGTGTTGTCTTAGGGAACTGTAAGACCAGGCTCTAACTGGCTTCAAGCCCTGCGGTTTAGGTACAACAGTAAGAGCTGGGTGTGTGGTACACACATTTAATCCCAGAACTCACGAGGCAGAGGCAGGTGGATCTCTTGAGTTTGAGGCCAGCCTGGTCTACAGAGTGAGTTCCAGGAGAGCCAGGGCTACACAGAAACCCTGCATCAACAACACACACACACACACACACCAAAACAAAACACCCAAAACAAAATAGGTAGCTTAGTACAAATTTCTCTTTTCTGTCTCTCTCTCTCAGCTCTGTGCCCTTATGTGGCACAAAGATAGTACCAGCAGCTCTAAGCTCTGTGTGACCAAGAGGACAGATCCTGAGGAAGTAGATGAGTGTCCAGGTGTGATTCTCCTAGGCTTGAATTATGCCCCTACCCTCAGCCAATGCATCTTGCTCCAAGAAGTTCTGACTGGCCAGGCTGGGGGTGTTTTGCTCTGAGTGGATATGGGGTCCAAGATGAAACCCCAAGTGCCCATGATGTACAGTCCTACATCGCAGTCTCTACAGGTGGGCCTAACTTGGCCCACAACTGACCTCTGGTCCTACCCTGAGCCTTGAATTTTTGTTTACTTTCATTCCGGGTCTTGTCTCTGGCCTGATCACTAGCCTTAGGCTGCCTGTCCTGGGGAGTCTCAGGCACTGTTCTACCCAGTGGTCCTCTTGGAGGCTGCAAGCTCGCAGGCCTCCTGATACCTGCTGTGCATGCCTTCCTCTCCCAGCTGAGCAAGAAGTAGGCTGGGAACACAACACCCCACCCCCGGGGATGGCAGCTCCGACTGGAGGGGTGACAAAGGACCAGCTGTGGGCTTCTCCTAGCTGGGGGAGGTTCTCCCAGGACCCTGACTGCAATGTCCAGAGAGAAAGTTGCTATGGTAACCCAGGGAGGAAAAGGTTGCAGGGAGCAGGAGAGCAGCTATGCAGCTGGGAGAGGGCAGGTCTTGGGTAGACACTGCAGGTGGGCCCCTCACCTCACCTCACCTCACCTCACCTCACCTCACCTCACCTCACCTTACCTCACCTCACCTCACCATTCTCCAGGCCCTGCCCTCTCATGATGCCACCTCCGAGTCCATTCTGTTTCCAAAATGGCTGGGCAACTTCCAAAATCCAAATGGACCCATCACAACTAAGGCCAGTAGATCCAGTAAATCTTCTTTTTATCTGTCTGTTTATCTATTCCTTTATTTATTTTGTTTTTTGGTTTTGTTTTGTTTTTTGAGACAATGTCTCTCTACATAGCCTTGGCTGTCCTGGAACTCTGTAGACCAGGCTGGCCTAGAAGACAGAGATCCATCTGCCTCTTCCTCCTGGTTCTGGGATTAAAGGCATGTGCCATCATTGGTCATCAATCCTGACTCAGAGATACAATTTGTTTTTCAAAAATGGTTTCAGTTCTAAGTCTGGCCTGTCTCAGAAGTTGTCACAGGGTCCTGAGATCCATCCCCAGTACACCCCACAAACAACCACACACACACACACACACACACACAGGTGCTCTTGTACTAAAAGACAATTTAATTGGTACATATGGAGCGAAATTGAAAAAAGATTAAGGAAATTGCATGTTTTGATTTATTTAAGAGACATCTTATTAATTTTCACTGAATCTTTTCTCTCTACTATTTGTACATTTTCCTGTTGTGTTTTCTATTGATTTGTTGATAACTTCTTTGCACTTATTTATGGGGAGTTTGCAGAAAACAGCGTGCAGAAGTTGGTTCTCTTCTTCAAAGTCCTAGGGATTGGATTCAGGCCAGGCTTGGTGGCAAACCTTTATCCAGAGTCATCTGTTGGCCCAGTCAACCCTCTTTATATATTGTGACCCCACGTGTAAGCACCGTTTCCTTACACTTCCTCTGGCTATTCCTTTATCATACTTCTAACTGCTGCTCACAGTGGCTGCATCCCACTTTTCTTACTCCATGGCTCCCACTGTTTAGAGAAAGGCCTGGATATTAGAAAACAAATCCCCTCCTGATATTTACCACAATATGATGATTTATTGATCTGCATGATGAGTCAGGACTGGCTACTTCACAGTGTTGGTAGGGCAAAGTTCAATATTCACAGCCAGAGACCTTTCTAGTGTGGCTGTGGCCTCCTTTTAAGGGCACTTGCCTTTATTTATTGACTAACTGCTAAGTGGGTTACAGGTCCTACAGGGAGAAACAAGCCAGAAGGCCCCAAGGCTGGAAGACAAAGCTGAACCACTACTATGCATGCTCAGTGAGAGGCATGCCCCTGACCCAGGGATGGGATAGCACCAGGTGCTCAGAGGGGGTTCTGCAGAACTCCAGCATTCTCTCACCATGCAAGAACTCAGGCACAAAGCGACCAATCTTGAAATGTTTCACAAGAAACAAGAATGAGATTCTTTACCTGAGATCTCCCAGTCCAGAGTGCTAGTGGACATTGGGCATGGCATGGGCAGGAAATTTTGTCTGCCAGCCTGACAAGCCAGGCTCACAAATGCTTTTTAAAGGCAAGCTCACACACAAGGCCAATAGTCCATGATCCTGGAGTCAGAACCAGAGGCTCAGAGTAGGGAAGCAAGTTCTCTAAGGCCACCCAGCTGAGAGGACGTGAGGCTAGTGTGGGAAGGGTGTGTGTGGATGGTGTGGAAGGGTCCCCTACTCAGTTCCTCAGCCAGGGCAGTGCTGAGGAAGCTGCTAGAACCTGAAGTAAACCTCAGTACTCCTGGCCAAGACCTCTCCCAATGTTCCCAGCCCCCAGGACGGAACCTGCTGAGCACCATTTGGCAGAATGTGGCCTCAGTGTCACAGTCAGCAGTGGATCACCAAGGCCAGGACTGCTTTGCCTAATCGATCTAAATGGAGAGTGAGGTCTCCTGTGGTGCAAGCACCACCACCACCTTCACAGCAGGTGCAGAGAACTGAGGGGCCCTGTAGCTCCCTTTCCCATAGGGTAGGTGGGCGGGGTCAGGCCCTGAGGCAGGAGTGGCTACTGAGTAATTTTTGTAGGTTCAATGATGCAAAGAAAGCTGTGCGTCCTGGTCCATTGAGCTTACCCCTCTGGTCCTCAATCAGTTCCAAAGTTGTGATAATCTCAACCAGCTGTCAGAATTCCACCCCTCTGTCATTGTCCAGAACATCACAGACTCCTGAGCAAGCAAACGTTATTAGAGAACTCAGTAAATACTACGAAGATGCCTAACAAGGAGAAGACTAGGGGAAAGGAGAGCAACTGCTGTCTAACAGGTGACATGTGACCACAGGCCGACTTCTCCGGGTGGAGGAACCAGCAGACACAGGGAAAGAGGATTCCTGTCCAGAGAATCCAGAGGTTGCTGTCCCTGGAGGAAGGAGCTAGGAAGCCGGGCCAGGGGTCAGCAAAGCTGCTGCCAACGTTGCAAGAGAGATGGCTTTTATTCTTTATTCAATGAATGGACTTTTTTATTTTATTTTTCCAACATGCGGTGGCCTTTGGCAGTCAGCCCCTGTCGACTTTTCAGCCTGTCCATCTTTCCAGCAAATGGTTTGGGGGTACCTACTCTGCGCCAGTTTTTCCCTAGGGGTCGCCCAAACGACCACACAAATCCTCAGCCTGCTGCCTCTCCCGCAGCGCTCCGGGAATTGGCGGCCGCCAGGTGGCGCTCTGCTCCCGCGTACGGGCCCTGCGGCGGGGGTCGCCCGCCCCGGCAGCGGAGGAGGAGCGGCCGGAGGCGGGGCTCACGCCGCAGGTTGTGTGACTTTGGGTTTGACCTGCCTGGAGATGAGCTAATCCCGCTGTATAATAGACTCCGGGGAGATAGGAAAATGGCCGCGCGCTATCTGCGTCGCCATGGGGACCATCGCGCGCGGGCGGGGCGCGGGCCTGGAAAAATACAGCCTTTGTGGCGGCGCGTGTTACTCACGGCCGGGACCTCGGGCGGCGGGCTAGGCTCCGTCGCCCCAGCTGCAAGGCCTTGGCGAGGGGCCTCAGGGCCAGGGCCACTGGACATTCTCAAACTCCCCAAACAGCGGGTGTCACTCTCCAGCACTCCCGGGACTAGGGGTACAGCCTCACAACCAATGTCCAGCCCAGAGTCTGTACAGCACAGGCTCTAGCAAGGCCCCAAAATGGCCCTTGGCTTCGTGTATCATTCTGCACACTTGGTCGCCCTGGGTACACAGATCCGTGCCGGTTCCAAAAGCCTATGCCACTGGCGCAAACGGCGGCTACCGCGCCCACCGCGCAGCTTCGGGAACACACCTTGTGGAGTGCGGCCTGCACATGCTACACAGAACATTGATGAGTAGTCGCAAACCTCTGTGTTCCCCTAAACAGCATCCTCCGGAGCCAGGTACCTACAGGCCCTCACAATAAAATCTCTCGTGCATGCGGCTAGCACATCCACTGCATGCTTCCCCACGCGGCCACGTGCAGCACCGCTTCCCGCGTGCGTCTCGGCGGCTACTTCTTGGCACTCGCCACGAACTCACCACGCGTGTGCTCAGGGGCTCGCACACGTGCATTTTGTCGAGGCACACTTACTCGCACACTCACATCCTTGCTTGCTCAGGATCCACTTGCTGACATACCCACGTGTTCCTCCAAACACACCGGGCAGAGCCGGGGCGCACACTGCCGCCCAGCGAGCCCCCCGCGGACGCTATCTGCCTGCCCATCGGCGCGCGGATCTGCGGTGGTAAATGCTGCATTCGATGGCGGGCGCATTTGTTGTGCGCGCTCTGAAAGGGCTGCGATAATCTGGAAGGCAGAGATAAGAAACACCATTTATTCCGCGGCACTTTGGAAACAATTCCCAGCCCTGTACAACCCCATTCTCGGGCAGCCTCCGGGAGCCGGGCAGATAACGATTGGCTATTCATTATCTTCGCCGGGAACAAAGATTAGCCGGCCGAGATGAAAAATTACCCCGGACAGCGGCTCAGCCCCACTCAGACCCCCCTGCCTGTCGCCACTGCCCCGCGATCGGTGCCCCGCCCGGGGGTCCGAGCCTCAGCTCATGCCTTGTGGGGTCTCCAAGGCCCTGGCCTCCCTTCGGCCGGTCCGGCTCCATCTTTGGTCAGTGTTCTCCCCCCCCCCCCCCCCCGTCTTTCTTCTTCTCTTCATGTTTCTGTAGTCAGTCTCTCTTCATTCCCACATCTCGATTCTGTCTCCCTGTCCGGGCCTCTCCCTGGCTGATATTTTCTTTGCCTTCATTCCCAGCTCTCAGATTCATTCAGACACTTGTTCATTTCAGCCTGAGTACCCTCAGTCCCTGGACCCACTCTGCCAGGGCCTCTGCCCCTTAGTGTGGTTGCATTTTTTTCTAAGTCAGTTCCTCCCTTTCTTTCTGGATCTTTCTGTCTCTGGAACTCCAATTTCCTCCATCCCAAGTTCTGGGCCTCATACTGCGTGCCCTCAGAAGCCAGACTGAGGGGTTCTTGTGGCTTTAACCAGCCCAGCCCAGCCCATACAGAAGAGAGAACTTGATTCCCGGCTGCAGTATCTAGGACCTTCTCTAAGAAACAAGGCAGATCTAATAAATAATAATAATAATACATAAAATAAAGGTATCTAGGACACAGGGTCTATTAGGTCTCTAGGGGATTGGCTCTGTGCTTCAGGTCTGGCTAGCCATGCCCCTACCCAATAGGAAAGGGGCCTGGGAGCTGGTGGTCCCAGTGAGGCTACCTCATTAGAACAGTTATTCAGCATGGCCCTGGAAATAGCAGATAAGACTTATCAGCTCATCTCCCCCTCCCACAGACAGACAGAAAGTGCCAGAGTAAATGGCACCCCGGGGCTCCACTGGCTGCCTGCCCTGCTGGTTAGGGAAGGTGCGGGTGGCCAGGGAGCCTGGAGGATACACATATTGTCTCCACACGCTTCCTCTACCAGACATAAAGTAGCCCTGGATACAGAAACAGATCCAGGATGGAGTGATAGGCACAGATGCCCACCGCTCAGGCATGGCCACAAACACCAAGCCCAACATATAAGTTCCACCTGAAGCAACAGATATGCAGACCTATTTGGATGTGTTTGTCCCCATCTGCCTTCAGCTTAAAGTTAGACATCAACATCTGTCATTGAGACATACTAACCCTTCGTGGTGGGACATACACCTTTAATTCCAGCACTCTAGAATCAGGGGCAGGTATCCCTGTGAGTTTCAGGCCAGCTGTGGTAACATAATGAGACCTTGCCTTTACATACACACACACACACACACACACACACACACACACACACACACACACAACTGTATGGCCACACCCCTAAATACAAGTTGAAAGATAAATGGATAGCTAGACTACATTAAAGACACATACACAAAAGCACAAAAGTAACACACTGATTAAGACATACTTAGAGATACTCTCTGCCTATCACATGATTCTGAAAGATGATGGTCTGTGTCAGAGATATCTGGACACAGAGACATAGACCAGTCGTGGGCACTCTTTTACATTCATTTGTGGGGTCACACTCTGATAACAGTCAAGCTGTGACCAACTACCAATACAAGTGCTTAGGGACAACATATGTTCAGTTTTGCAAACACTCCTGTGAGCTCCTCACTGTGAATACATAGCCTACTGGGTGCATAAACCAAATTGCATGCAGAGTGTATACACAATGCAACAGATTCAGAAAGACCCAGAACAGCTAGTGCCACAAAAATGGGGGGGGGAGCAGACCAATTTCCTGCATGAGGTACACCAGGACGGTCTTTCCAAATAGAGTAAGTCTGTGGGGTTCTTTGAATTTCTCAGAGGGGCTTAAGGTAGTAAGCTACCTAGCTCAGGCACCTCCTTTAGGCACAGCCTGCCACCAGGCTACGTCCTCCTACCCATGTAAGGACAAGCCTCTTGCTCTCCTTGTGGTATTCTCTGATACAAACGGTTTGTCAGTAAAGGGCCAAGGATACACCAGAAACTCCGTTCCTAAAATGCTTTCTGAGTTGGGAACGGGTGTCTGTGGGGAAGGAAGTGGGAATACATCTGCACTTAGCCAAATGTGCAGGCAGTGAGGGAGTTGTGTGACTGTGACTCTGTGTGTGTGTGTACCTTATACCTGGGTGCGAACGGGTGTTTGTGTGCCTGCGAGCGCCCATGTGGGGACATCTACACGACGACAGCACGTGCACAGTGTGTGTATGGAAGGAGGGGCAGGTGTCCGTACTTGCTTAGGAGGGAGAGTCTCCAAAGACAGACACCCCAGGCTTTCTGAGATTGCATCCCTGACAGCAGAAGTGCTTGCGTGGCCCTGAGAAGGCGGGAGTGGCCTGCAGGGTGTGCGCGCCTCGACCGACTAGTGGCCCTAGCCTGGCCAGCCGGGCGGCTGGACTACGCAGACAGGGCGCAGAGCCCGGGCACCCTCCTGCCCCCCTGCGGCGCCACCCCCCCACACGAGGTGATGTCGAAATAAAAAGCTGCCGCGCTGCGGCCGGGAACCGAGAGGCAGCCAGGACCAAGAGAGGTGGCCAGGCCAGCCGGGCGGTAGCTCACTGCTCAGGTCTCTTTGGCCTACGATCACCTTAACCAGAGCCGAGTCTTGGGGCCCATCAGGCGGACAAAAGCGGCTGCCTGCGTACGGAGCTTTCGTTCCGCGCCGCGCCGGGGTCCCGTTGTCGCACTGGCTCTCGCAGGCCGACTAGCCTCGGTGCGCACACCGCTCCCTCCCTGCTGAGCCCTGGCCCTGGCCGCCCGAGGGCGCCGCCCACCGCGCCGCTGTCGGTAAGTTCCAGCACTCCGCCCGCGCTGTCCTGGGCCTCCCGATTCCAGGCTCGGTCTTTCCAACACCCGGATCGCACGGTCCTACTAGTGGCTCATGCCTAGGTCATCGGGAAACCCAAAGGCCCGCATGGGGGCTCCTGCCTTCGTTTATTCCGGAGCCCAAGACCTGGAGACCGGGCTTCCCAGAGCTTTGCGACGCGCCCCCTCCCACCCCAGAACCAGAGCCTTTGTCTTGGCGGTTCCACACCCCCGGGTCGCGCGGCTGCTGATGCGCCCAAGCCGGGCCGCCGGGCGCTGGCTGCACCTGCCGGCTGGTCCCGTGCACCGGCTTTGCGCGGCTTAACCCGGCTCGCTCCTGCTTGTGCCCCCGCTCGGAGCGCCCCGCGGCCCTTTATCCTGTGTAGCGAGAGTGCAGGTGGGGGAGAGCGCAGGGTATGTAAGTCTTCCCCTGCCCAAGTCGGAGCCAGAATCCTTTCAGTAGGATTTCAATAAGAACGAGGCGGACGCAGGCTCGGGGATCCGTTGTGCAGAGGCGTAGACAGAGCTCCGAGCCTGTCTGGACACCCGGCATTGAATCGTTCGGTGGTGGCGGGGCTTGAACTCGAGCTTACCCCAGCGGTGAGAGGAAAGGTCTTGTATTCAGAAGGGCCTCCCCTGTGGCGTCGGCTCCTTTATCAAAAAACAAGGAAAGAAATTCGTTTGTTTTTTGGGGGAAAATCTTGCCTCCCAAGGTCGGGAGCATCGGGGGTGAGTTTTGGGTCTACATTGAGGCCCAAGTTGGAATTCGTATTTAAGCAGGCAGCACTCAGGAACCAGGTAAAGCCGAAGTATCTGCCAGGCTTCTGGAGAGCGTTTCCCAGCCCGGTTGACAAATTGCAAGCAAATTGCATCTAACGAAATGCATTTAGCAATTGTCAAGCCGCTGACCCCCAGGTCTCTAAGCAAAGCATCGCTGTTGGCGAAAAGAAGGCCCCCCCGAGTGTCTACGAGTGGGGTATGGAGGCTAGAAAAGTGACCCAAAATTACAGAGTCCAAGGCACCTGGCACTGGCGGGCCAGACACCTAAGATACTGGGTCTGTATTTCCAAAAGACTCGGATGGTAGATGTTAGGGAAGGGGAAATCTTTTGATTTGAGGATCTGGAAGCGAACCTCGGAGAGCAAGAGATACTGTTAGAGCCCTTCTTAACTGATGGGTGCCGACAGGGATGTCTGAGTTCTTCACAGAGAGGGTACACTGAGCCACAGCCGCCAAAGCTCACCCACTTTCTTCCCAATGTCCCTGAAAGCTTGTGGCTAATGTTGGGCTGGAGGCCTCTGGATTGTGAACGACTCTGGTTTGGAAGGTAGTCCTAAGGTAGCCCACTACTTAGGAGAGGCTAAACTTGGGATCCCAGAGGTACAGAGGTCCGGCTTGGATGCGGTAAGTTTAAACAAAGGGCAAGTAGGGAGGGCAGCACCAACTGGGGCTCCTATATGTCTCCATCTCCTTTCAGACTGATTTGCAGGAGCCGGGCCACACCCAGAAAAAGGCCTAGTCCACAGAACCCAGTTTCCACTCAGGAGCAGCACCCACTTGCACTGTCCCCTCTCTACAGAAGCTTCCAGATCTCTCTCTCTCTCACACACACACACACACACACACACACACAAATGATGGGTAGAAAATTCCGTCTGGGAGCAGCCAAACTCCCTCTATTCTGCTGGAAGTCTTGTTTCCAAGCAAGGAAAAGGACAGTTTAGTTCAGAGTAGAGCAGCCTCGAAATGAACACCAACAAAATAAAAGAAAATAAAAGACAAGTGTCTACTTGAAGGTGTTCTGGGACCTCATAGTAGGGGGCTGTAAATTGGAGTAAATCTGCTTTCGTTTTTTGGGGGGTAGGAGGGGCTGAGGGAAGCCGAAGCTAAGCCAGCCTGGGATGTCTCGGCCCTTCCTGGTGTTTGTTTGGCCTTTATTAGAGGTTCATTCTCGGCCTAGTAGTGGGTTCTTGGCTGTGGATCGATCTGGTTCACACACGTTCATCAGCGCAGGCTCCCCTTTATTCGTCAGTTCAGTTTCCTGCTACCTAGTCGGCAATTTTCCCTTTCAGACGGGTTCATTTCTGCTGGAAAACTCAGCAGTCCCGCATTGGACGCAGGGGCTCCAACCTCGGCAGAGGCTCGGGCCAGCCGGCTGCTTGCTTGCAGTTTTCAAGAAGGTAGCCTCGGGGCCTCAAAGGACTTGGCGGGGACCCCCCACCCCCAACCCTATGCCCAGTCTGTAGGCAGGCAGGCCGGCTATTGCGGGTCTCCTGAGGCCCTGGCTCAAGCGTCGCTTAACCGCCCGGCTAAACCCTTGTTGCGTGGCGATTTTCTGAGCTGCCGAGCAGAGTAATTAAATACCCTTCTGCACTTGGCTCTGCGCAAGGCGGGTGGGCAACACTGGGGCTCGCGTTTCGAGTGGGGACCCGCCGGGCTGACCACTTTCACCTCTGCAAGAGGCAGGACCTCCCCTGTCCGCGACGTGGCGTGGAATGCACAACCCCCTTCTCGTTCAAACAGAGAGATAATTTTAATTGCGACTTTGATAGAAAAGAGGAAAATTACCTGTTTTGGGGGGATGGTGCTGGGACACCCCCCCGCCTCTGCCCCCCGCCCACCACCGCGCCCTGGCAGTCGAGGCGCCTACACAGCCCGGGCAGCGTCCTCTGCGCTCCGCGTTCCCCTCTTGGAAGTCTGCAGAGCAGAGGCCTGGGATTCGGCCGCGTGGGGCACCGTAGGGTTATCGCCGGGGCCGTGAGGCCCTTAGACGCTCCTGCTAGGTTCTAGGGACATCGAACACTCTGGAAACTCCGCGGCGATCTCGGTTTGCGCGTTAATGAAGAATCGTGGTCTAAAGGTGGGGAGAAGCCGAGAAAGCCGTCCGGAGAGGGAGCGGGTCCTAAAGGGACCGCGCAGTGGGAGCGCGAGCTTGGCGGCAGAGACCACCTACCTGCTCAGCCAGCCCCGAGGCACTGCGGCCTTGTGCCCCTGCAGACCCCCGAGCCCATTACATGATCTCCCGCCTAGGCTGGGATGGGACTCCCGAGCTGCCTGGATCCCTGCTGGCTCTGCAGCGCGGAAGCGCAGGGAACCGGGTGCACAGCAGGGACCCCCCAGGGCGCGAGGGGTACGGGTTTCCGGCCCAATGCAGTTCTGCACCCCGGGTCCTGGGCCTTTACCTGTTCCAAAGCCTCGGACAGTCAGATGGACGTCAGCCGCAGAGGCCGGTGGAGGCCCAGCGGTGCGCGCGCCCCCTCAGCTGTCCGCAGAGGACCTGGGAGGGGGTGATGGGGGCGCGCCCGCAGAGCTGAGCCGGGCTGGGCGCCCCCCGAGCCGAGGGGACCGAGGGCTTTCCTCCCTCCTTGGATTATTAAAAAGTTCATTTCCTGGAGAATCGGGTGACGTCAGGGCCCCGGCGTCGCGGTGGCGGGGCCGCCGGGCCGGAGAAGCCGCCTCCAGTTACCCAATTACCGACTGTCAATCCTGCTGCCCCTCCCCCATCCTTGGGGGCAGCGGGGACCCAGCCCTTCTCCTGCTCCGGACCCACCTGGGACCCCTCTGGAATTATTCCCTGGGGGCTAGGGCCCTGCAAAGATAGAGGGGCTAGCTGGAGGGCGACGAGCTCAGGCAATCCCTCGCACCTGTCTAGATTCCCCTAAAAGTCTCACTCACAAGCCTCTTTCTGAGCTTAGGTCTCAGGGCTCTATCCAGGGAGGGAGCTAGATTTGTATACGGGCCTCGCCAGAATGGAGGTGTTGTGGGGAGAACTCCAGGTGACTTAAGAAACAAAATGCTCAAAACATTGCTTCTCTCTCCCCTCCCGGAAGGTTGTCTCGGGGACCCCTAGGAGGAAAAAAAATATTCCTATGGCTAATGCCCGGGGAATCTCGTTCCAGCCGATGCTGGCGCCAGTCCCCTGCTCCACGACTTCGCCCTAGGCAGTTCGGCCTGGTGGTCTGCTAAGGCCACTCCCGGAGCTCTTCCCTCTCCCTGGGCCACTGGCCAGACCGCGACCAGCGGTCCAGCACAGCTTTTAGTGTCCTAGTGCCCAAAGCCCGGGTGCCCTAGAGGGGTCCACAGCCCTAGACTCATGCTGTCCTGCGGATCCTACCAGCCCCTTGCACAAAGAAGCAGAGGTCTGGGGGAGTCCTCTGGACTCAGGATGACCATGGTCCATAGCGAAGGAGCTAGGGCTCCGCCAGAGCGAGTGGAAGGCTGGGGTCCCAGCAGAGAGATACCCAAAAGATGCGTGTCTTGGCTCCTGGGAAGTCAGGGACCCGAATGGTGGCTAGTTGCTAGGAGGGCAGAGGTTGGAGGACCTGAGCGTCTGCCGGAGGGGTGCTGGGTTCTGCCCGCGGCGAGGGTCCCCTGGGGGGGCGTTGGCTTGAGAGGCCGCCCGGAGAGCGCTGGGAGGGGGCCAGGCGGCCGAGGGGGGCCGGCTTGCGGGTCAGTCCCGAAGTCCAGCGGCCGAAGCTGCGGCGCAGCCAATGGGGGGGCGGAGGCTGGGCGGCGCGCGGCGCTGATTGGCTGGCGCCAGCTTCTTAGGCGTGCGCGGCCCCCGCTTCATGTCTGTGCAGGAGTCTGCAGCTGGCGCCAGGGCGGCCAGAGGATGCCGAGGGGCCGGAGCCGGGCGGGCCGGAGGCCGAGGCGCGCGCTGTCCCCCGCCCCTAGCCCGTGAACCCACCGGTCTCCGAACGGGTTGTGGCAGGACCCGCGGTTCTAGGGGCTCTCCTGGTGTCTCTTACTCTCTACTGCTGAGCCCTCCCTCTCCCGCGCCGCTGCGAGTGTAAGTTTGAGGATCTGGGGGCTTGTGGGCACTCCTAGGTTGGAGGGATCCCTGTGGAGCTCAGGCCAAGATCTGCTGTGATCGAGAATCTTCTTATACCTTAGGAGAGAGGTCTTGCTGATTGCTGTAGAGGGCATTGGGGACCGGCTCTCGGCCCCAGGAAATGCATATGTGTGTTCGTGCTTGGTGTGGTGGGTGTTGAGGTTAGTTTGTGTATTCATTGCCAGTGTAAGTAAGTGGGGGTGGGGTGGGGGGCTGTGTGCCCCGGAGTGGATGTCTAGAGTCTTGTCTCTAACTTTTAGACGGAGTTCATGTTTTTGTGTGTCCAGAGGACAGGGGCTAGGTGTGAGAACACGATTTCAGTTCCGCGTGCGTTTGTTTGGGGTCGCCCGGTGTCAAGGTTCATCCCTGTGTGTGACCTCGTGTACACGCGTGTGTGGCTGTGGGAACGCGAGTTTCCCTGCGAGGGTGTGAGGCTGAACCCCTTCCTTCACCTTCCTTTCGTTTTGAACCTTGCACTTTTTCCCACCCGGGACTGATCCTCAGTGGAGTTCAGTAGAACGCCTTTGCACTCAAGCACCGACTTTGGGAGGGGGTTAGCAGAAGCATCAGTGCCCCTCACATCCCCTATGTCACCCAGGGCCTCCTCGCCTTCGCCTGGATTCTCAGCCGCAGTAGCGGACCATGGAGGTGGCGCCGGAGCAGCCTCGCTGGATGGCGCACCCCGCCGTATTGAATGCGCAGCACCCCGACTCGCACCACCCGGGCCTGGCGCACAACTACATGGAGCCAGCACAGCTGCTGCCTCCGGACGAAGTGGATGTCTTCTTCAACCATCTCGACTCGCAGGGCAACCCCTACTATGCCAACCCGGCCCACGCGCGCGCGCGCGTCTCCTACAGCCCCGCGCACGGTGAGCTTCGGCCCTCGGGGTTTCTGGAAGCCCGGCGCCCACTCCAGGCCTTGGAGGGGAGGACGGCCCTGCTGCTGCTTCCCGGATGTGGGATCCACAGGAATCTGAGCAGCTACGAAATCGGGCTGGGGAAGGTGGAGGCAGTATCCTCTTGGGGAGGGTCTGAGACCTGTAGGGTTTCTGTCCATTTCCAACTATCTTCGGGGAATCCTTCTTGGCCCTGCCCGGTGGGGTTGCTCTGTGTTACTTGTCCTTTGGCCTTTCGCTGATATTGCTGATGGTTATAGCCTGGGATGTTATGTTTCTGATGTTTTAAAGGGTGGGGCCGCTGATGCTTGTTTCTTGAGTTGTGATCCTATGGCTGTGTGGCCCCTGCCCACACTCACTCCTTCTCCTTCTGCTGCAGCCCGTCTCACAGGAGGACAGATGTGCCGACCACACTTGTTGCACAGCCCAGGCTTGCCATGGCTGGACGGGGGCAAAGCTGCTCTGTCTGCGGCCGCTGCCCATCACCACAGCCCCTGGACCGTCAGCCCGTTTTCCAAGACCCCGCTGCACCCCTCAGCTGCTGGAGCACCCGGAGGGCCTCTGTCTGTGTACCCAGGAGCTGCGGGTGGGGGCGGGGGAGGCAGTGGAAGCTCAGTGGCCTCCCTCACTCCCACTGCAGCCCACTCTGGCTCCCATCTCTTCGGCTTCCCACCCACACCACCCAAAGAAGTATCTCCAGACCCCAGCACCACGGGAGCCGCTTCCCCAGCCTCATCTTCTGCAGGGGGTAGTGTAGCCCGGGGTGAGGACAAGGATGGCGTCAAGTATCAGGTGTCACTGTCTGAGGGCATGAAGATGGAAGGTGGCAGTCCCCTGCGCCCAGGCCTCGCTACCATGGGCACTCAGCCTGCAACACACCATCCAATACCTACCTATCCCTCCTATGTGCCTGCCTCAGCACATGACTATGGCAGCGGGCTCTTCCATCCTGGAGGCTTCCTAGGTGGTCCAGCCTCCAGCTTCACCCCTAAACAGCGAAGCAAGGCACGCTCCTGCTCAGGTAAAGGCAGGTGTGGGACTTCAGGGCCTGTGGGTGGGGTATGCCTCTGTAAAAGAAGTTGTGATCTGAAGAGGAGCCACATTAGTGCTCCTGACCTAAGTGTGTGTGTGAGGGGGCAGCCTTCTCTGATAGTCCATAGGTGCTTGAAGCTCCCTGTGGGTAAGAAGGAAACCCTAAAATTTTCATCCTGCCCTTGAGTGTTCCTAATACCCTTAATGTTCAGCTTCTTTTTATCTCACCCCTCACCATGTCCTCCTGTCCAAGGTTGGTAAGCATCAGCCTACACTCAGGATGTGATTCCCTGTCCCCTCCCTGAGCATTCGTTCAGCTGAAATCAAGCAGCCTCATGACTGGGTATGAGGGAGAATGCAGGGTGTAGGTGAGGGAAGGAGTCAGTGTGTACGTGTATCTGTGAGCGTGTGTGTGCACGCTGCGGGCATTGCAGAGATCCAGGCCCTAAAGGAATCTGGTTCTCCAACTCTGCTAGCTGAGTTTTAGGATTGCAATGACTCCAGATCTCCTTGGAGATTTCCCTAAAGCAAAATTCCCAAGGCCTGTTTGTATCCCAATGACCCCGATCCTTCTCCCCCAGGATAGGACTGAGAACCTCTGCGGGTGCCCGCACCCCTTTGCCAGCGGTAGCTGGATCCAGCTGGGTTTGTCTAGCAATGTGGCCCTCAGGCAATAACTCATGGCTCTGGGGCTCCTTCCTGTAGCTTTTAGCTAGGGAGGAGGAAGGTTTTCTTCAAACTCTACCTCTGAGTTCAGAAACCACCTTCTCTTGCTTGAGTTCATAGGTTCTCAGTTTCAGCTGAACCAGGAAGCAGGTCCTGGGTGCCGGGTTACAGAACTCCGGCCTCTGTTCTCCTATCAGACAGCTGCCTTTTTTTGTAGCCTTTCTTCCAAGTTTGTTTTGTTTTTTATTTGAATTCCAGATGACCAAAAACAACAAGAAATAAAGCCACCTAGAGTGAAAGAACTTAGTTTATTTTTTTAAAACAGCACCTTCGATCGTTGAATTTTAGAGGTTTGACTGGGGGAAAAAAAAGGGCAAAAAGCTGGGGAGAGAAGCTTCCTTCCTGACCCTGGACCAGACAGAAGGCCAGCGAGGGGCTGATGGCAGAAACGGGAACAGACTTGGAGATGCTGGCACGCTTGGGCAGGCAGAGAGGAGGAAGAGAGGCTCCCCCGACCAGGGCAGCCTGGGCAGCCGTGGCTGTAGCCTGTGCTCCACAAAGCTGGTCCTCAGTTCCTTTTCCGGGTATCTTGCTACTGGCTCTGAAAACCCCTGGCACCCTGTACTTACTGCTGCTCTTTGTTTTTCCTCAGGGGTGTCTGAAGAGGGGAATCTGTCCTTAAAAGACTCAGGATCTCTTCTGTGAGGACCCCTGAGTCCTTCTGTCTGCAGGGGGTGGGGCTCAAAGTCTCTCTTGATAGAACAGTGTGTATCAGACTTGAACTTCTGGCTCTGCGTAGCCGGTAAGCAGTCCTGTGTCTCCTTGTCCCCTTGCAGAAGGCCGGGAGTGTGTCAACTGTGGGGCCACAGCCACCCCTCTCTGGCGACGGGATGGCACAGGCCACTACCTGTGCAACGCATGTGGGCTCTACCACAAGATGAATGGACAGAATCGGCCCCTGATCAAGCCCAAGCGGAGGCTGGTAGGAACGGGCACATGATGGGGCAGGGCAGGGCAGGGCCACAGTGACCACCAGCCTGGGTAGAGCTGGTGGTTGGTTAAGGAAAGAAAACAAAACACAAAAAACAAAAAAAGAACTAACCCAACAACAAAACTTCAAATGTAAAGACTGCACCACCTGAAAGTATCTTATCAGTAAAATCATTTGGGGGGTCAGTCAGGTCGGTCTTCATTCTGGTGGATTCTTTCCTGCCAAATTTCCTGTCCTGCAGTCAACCCCCCTCCCCCCGCTGAAAGATTCCTAAAACCCAGGGTCCAGTAGCCCACCCTCATGTTCTGGCCTTGGATTCGCTCTTTTTAAAAATAGGGTCATGAAGTACTTTTCCCTGTGGTAGCTCTGGCCTCCTCCTCAACCCCAGCTCACCGTCTCCTCTGCTTATTTAAATAACACACAGCAGCCACCAAAAAAACCCCTGCCCTTTATTATTTTTCCATGGAGTCACCTATACTGTGTATTTTCATTTGAGTGATTTTTAAAAAAATGTCCTTTCGGATCTCCTGCCGGAGTTTCCTATCCGGACATCTGCAGTCGGTAGATAAGGAAACTTCGTGTATCTGTTTCCGGACCGGCAACTTTTCAGAGCCACCTCGACTCAGTCCTGCCTCTCCATGGGCTGTTTTGAAATTTCTAATACCCTCCACTCTGCAAATAATGTGTAAAATGCTAAGAATAATAAATATATTTTTTTTCAGGGCGAAGTGATTTATGAGCTTAAATCGTTCACCCGCTTTGGGGCCCTTTTTCTTTTTTTCTTTTCCCCTGGAACAGGCTGAGGGCGGGTGTGGGTTGGTGGGGTTGGGAGGAGGATATACTGCTGGCCCCTGAGTCAGAATTCCAGCTTCAGGCTGCTTACTCACCCTCCCTGCCCCTCAGCGGCCAGCTCTGGTCCCCTCCATGAGCATGCTCAGGCCCGGGGACACTGTGGACTCCACTGGACTTGGCCCTCAACCCACACTGGCTGCCCAGTGGAGTTCAGTGCTGGGATTGCTGCTGGGTGGAGGGGGGTGGACACCAGCACTCCGTTTACCTGGGGTAGAAGGGATGGCCAAAGGGAGGGTGATCTGTATTCTAGGAAAAGGCTTTTCTCTCTGGACCTTGAGTTCCCTGTTCTAGAGACCAGACCTCCTCTCTCATTCCCCACCCTGACTGGCATTTTCTGGGGGTAAAGGCAGCGGGTTAGGGTTCAGGGATCTAGACCCCGCAGGGAATGAGAATGTCTTTGCTCCTCAGCCCTGTGCAGAAGCCTCTGGCTAGTATGACTATTGATCGCTAGGAATGTAGTTAGTGCAGTCAAAGGAACTGAATGTTTAGTTTTTAAACTGCAGTTAAATTTAATTTAAATCTTTCCTGGTGACGGGCAGATCCTGTATAGGAAAAGGCAACTCCACATTTTAATCCTGGCCTCAGACTTCCCCAGGCCGTTCTGGGCTCTCCTGGGCAGTGAAGGGTCTTGCTGTCATGGCCTCCTAGCCATGACTCACCAGGATTCTGGATTTCCTGGGGAACAGTGGGGGAGGGGGCATGCAACTGGAGACAGCAATTCAGGATGGCCACGGGGCTAAATCGTCCTTGGGACCTCAGTTTCCTTACCTATGAAATTAGATTGCTGGGCAGTTCGGGGAAGTGACTGTTTTTCTCTTCTGTGTTTCCAATCCTTTGGATTCTAAGAGCTCTTTAGTCCAAAGTTCTGTGATTCCCATCTAGTTTACTTCTCAAATCCTAAAATTCCTTGGTCTGAGAAGCCTTGGTTCCCCCGTGGGACCCAATGCTCCTGGGCTAAGCGGTGAGACTGGGGGCGGTGCTAAGGGCCCTGGAGGAGGTCAAGGTGGGGCGTGGGAGCGGGCCCGCTGACGCTACCCCTCCCCTCCTAGTCGGCTGCCAGGAGAGCGGGCACCTGTTGTGCAAATTGTCAGACGACAACCACCACCTTATGGCGCCGGAACGCCAACGGGGACCCTGTGTGCAACGCCTGTGGCCTCTACTACAAACTGCACAATGTGAGTGCACCCCACCCCTCCCCAGGGATCTCAGCTCTTTGTGCAGCCCCGCCAGCAACCCCAGCCGCAATCTCCAGCTTGGCTTGGCTTGGGAAGCCGCAGCCGGCAGCCTGCTTGGCCAGCCCAGAGTGCCAGAAGGGCTTCCTGTACGAAGGATGCCTCTGCTTTGGAGGTGGGACCGGTGGGGGCAGGGCCGGCAGGGAACTTGCACCTCTGTCTTGAGAAAAGTTGGGGATAGGGGAGGATTAGGGTATCTGGGAGGTGGCGACAGTGCAGAGTTTAGTGGACTGGAAACAGCCTGAAATGGCGACGGTGCAGGCTTAAGGAGACTCCGGTGAGCGACATTAGAAGCTGAGCTGAGGGATCCGTGGGTAGGAAACTTGTCCTAAAGGCTCTATGCTGCCCCCAGGTTAACAGGCCACTGACCATGAAGAAGGAAGGGATCCAGACCCGGAACAGGAAGATGTCCAGCAAGTCTAAGAAGAGCAAGAAAGGAGCTGAATGCTTCGAAGAGCTATCCAAGTGCATGCAGGAGAAATCATCTCCGTTCAGTGCAGCTGCCCTGGCTGGACACATGGCACCCGTGGGCCATCTCCCACCCTTCAGCCACTCTGGACACATTCTGCCCACGCCAACACCCATCCACCCCTCCTCCAGTCTCTCTTTCGGCCATCCTCACCCATCTAGTATGGTGACTGCCATGGGCTAGGCCCAGCTTTCCTCTGGACAGACATGGACATCGAGGGTGGCTGGCAGAACCAGAGGGAGGCCCGGGCACTCCCAGGATGGGTGGAACACACTTTTGACCCCAGCCCATCCCAAGAGACCCACTTCCTCCTGCCAGCCTAGCCTGGCGGAAGCCACCCTCCTTGGAGGACTCCCAGCCTTGTGCCGCCATTACTGTGAATGTTCCTAACTGGGCTACAGCTTGTATGTGCCCTGGGTGCTGCCCAGAAAAGTTTTTTCATGGACAGTTGCTTGGAGAGCGAAACAGACAGGTTTATAGCAAGAAAAGAAGAAGCCTGGAGACAGGAAAATGAAATGACTTTTGAAGGAAGAAAGGAGTAGGCAAAAAAATAATATAATTTATTTTGCTCTTATTTCTTACAAGGATGTGAAGACAAGAAGGGACTGGGTTGTTTGTGTTCTCGGGGTCCTTCCCTGGGGCCTGCTGCCACCAGTCAGGGCTCTGAGGGGCAGACTCACAGGGCCTCAGGCTGAGCCTTCTCCCGCAGCTGCCTAGAGGGTAGCCCTTGCCCTGACGCAGCCCTAGAGGGCAGAGACAATCGCAGGCGGTCCTGCGCAGATTCCCAGGCCAGGGCTGGGTCACAGGAAGGAAGCATTCTCTGGAAAGGGGAAACGTCTCTCAGATCATTCCCTTGGCTTCGAGAGGCCAAAGCTGGTGTGACCCAAATGGCCAAGCTGCGGCCTGTGTTCCAGGCCGGCTGGACCCCTGTACATACACCCCTTTCTGCTAATCCCTCAGCCCTCTCCTACTCTAAGATAATTAAGAAAATATTCAAAACAAAACCCAAACCGCATAAGCTTAACTCACTGATGAGTGGTCTTATTTTTAAACTCGTTTTGGGTCCAGTCAGTTTTACGTTGCCACAGGAGACCCTCTATGAAATGGAATAAAAGCTACAAACCAAGGCTGAGCTCAACAGTTCTTTCTCAAATGGTTCTTGAATCCCACAGCCCTAGCTGGAGGCTGGGGGAAAGGGGGAATCTTAAGCTCTTGGTTGCTGAGGGACAGGGGGCAGGCAGACAGTGGCCCCATGATCCCCGGGAGGTTCTGTTGTGGCTGGCTGGATCCTTCAAGGTACAGCTGTACATAAACTGTGTCCCAAGCTCCGATTCTGTGTGCGGTGGAGGTGTGGTGCAGCGGCCAGCAAGGGGGCCCCTAGCCCGGGAAGACAATTGTGCTGGCGAGTCAACCAAGTGCAATATTGGCGTCCAATTGCTGCGGAGCACCATAGCCGGAAGTAACTTATTTTGTTCTAGTTCCCGCATTTAAAAAAAAAAAGAAAAGAAAAAAGAATCGGCAGTATTTACTGTTTTTATGGTTTTTGGCTTGTTTTATTTTGAATTAGTGACTTAAGTTATTGTTAACTATGTACAACATTTAAATATTGTCTGTAAAAATTGTATGCTGCCTTCTTATTCCTTTAAAGTGAATACTGTTAAAAATAATAAAATACTTTTTTGTGAATGCTGCTGCCTGTCCAAGTGCGTTCCTGGGGTTCCACATCTCTGGTGAAATTTCATCTGTCAGGAAGGCTTGTTTCTGCTGTCTATCCTCAGAGAAGGCCCCGTTTGGCTAAAGCCTCCTCCCTGGAAATCAGGGCAAGGTACATGGGGTGTACAGGGCTCTTTTCCAGCAAAGTACCTGTTTGGGTTTTTCCCAGAGCCAGTAACTGCCCTGGCACCACGCAGGTCCTCCCAGGAGTGGTCAGCTCTGATTTCTAGAGTACCAGGTTGCCAAATATGTTCATTGACAAACTTGATCATCTTGTCACTGATTGCTGTCTCTAACCAATGACCCAGGACAGCCACATCTACCAATATCCCTGATCAATGAGTTTGCCAGTGTCCTTGAGAGTGACTGCTAACCGATCACTAGTATGTTCTCATTGCATCCAGTCAGTGATGTGTCCAGTCACTGGCCTGTACACAAAGTTGTTCCTGGCAGTGATCTCAGCAACTGTCACTAATCACACGCCTAGAATTTCTCATCAAGGTTTCCCTGGGCCAATGTGTGACTCCCAGGTGCAGGCAGTCACTGGTGTCCTGAGCCACCAATGGTGTCACCTGTGAAGGGATTGTTCAGTCCCCTTGGGGATCAAAACCCACAGGTTGACAATCACTGTTCTAGACTGTATATTTTAAACTTTGGGCCAGACAATTTTGCCCCGAGCCAAGAAGTATCATTACGACTCATACCTGGAATATTACCTCCTTTGAAGTGGTTCCTATTTGTTCTCACTGATGAGGCACACCTATAACAGTATGTGGCAAAGGAGGTTTGCTCACACACACACACACACACACACACACACACACACACACACACACACACACACTGTTGTACAGGCATATTTACTCCAAGATCTCTCCTTTATCAAATAAACACACAACTCTGTAGTTGAAACCTAGAGACAAGACAGAAAGCTGTGGCTACTGTCACTGTGGCTACAGCTAGCAGGAGACCAGAGGCCAGGGAGTGCTCCTTGTGGGACCAGGACCACAGCTTTATGGTTGGGGTCACTACAATATGAGGAGCTGTATTAAAGGGTCACAGAATTAGGAAGGCTGAGAACCTCTGCTCTAGAACCTGTAGCTTAAGCCCAAGAATCAGGAATCACAGACCCAGACTAAAAAACGTAGGACTTTATAGTACAAATGCAGAGTCTGGAGCCTGGATAGTCACATCCAAATGGAAGAGCTTAGAGCATAGGACCCTGAAACCCAGAACCACAGAGTTCAGGACCAGGCTCCTCAAATCCAGATCCCTCCTGGAGCTCTGAACCTAGATCCTAGCAAGGACCCTAAAAATAGGGTCTGCAGCCCAGATTTCAGAATCTAGACCACGGCATAGGAGTCCTAGAACCTGGAATCTAGAATGTGGAACTCCCACATCCAAGATCTAGAGCCTTTTTGAGGACTCGGAGGCCAGGATCCAAGCCCAGAACACTGATTAAGCTTACAAGAGGCCACCATGCCCTGGTTTATTTCCTTTCTCCTGTTACCCCCAAACTCTGAAGCATCTACCCAGGCACAGTCTCAGGTATTGAGGGGTGAAGTGGCTTCTTCTGTGTGCACCCAGTGCCAATGCATTCTTGGGATAGGTGTTCATTCCCCTAATGACTGTTGAATAGCTTGATTCTTCATGCATCAGTGGGCCAGCATGAAAGAGGACCACAGGGTCATAGCTCAGGCAAGCTCTAGGTGCTGCTGACCCCTGCTTGTATTCTCTTCATAAAATGATTGGCCTCTCACACTCCTACCCACTCAGTCATCACCTGGTAAACAATTAGGATTTTTGTGGACAAAAGCACCCAGGCAGACCAGAAGCCACAAGCCTTGAGCAGGGTGACCATTGTCTTTATGATCCTACAGAGCCAGGCACTAGTGCAGACAGAAGGGGTGGGCCTTTGTTCATCTGTTTGCACCCAGGTGGGGCTAGCCAGCCCAGGCCCGCCCTCCCTTGCTCTTCTGGGATACTTCCAAGTCTGGCTTCTTATTCCAATTTTCCATGGTAGAAACCAAAACTCTTGTGTGACCTTAGGGACCAGCTCAGTCCTTTCCAGTCCTTCTGCCTCCTCGTGACCTATTACCAGGAGAGGAAAAGGAATGAGTCTCATTGATCCTAGGGCCTCAGAAGTAGACACCGCCCCAAGGTGACTGTCCGGAGGAATGCCTGTAGCCACCACAGTATAGGACGACCTCACCTGAGGCAGGGAAGATGACCCACACCATAAAGTCATTCCCAACGTGGGCGGATCCTCAATGAGTTTATGAGGCAACACAATGGCAATTAAAAGAATTCCAAACTTCACCTGGAAAAACAAGCAAGTCAACAGAATTGAAGTGTGTGTGGGGAGGGGGCTGTATATGAGCATGTGAGTGAAAGGTTGTCCAAGATGCTTCTGCCATAATATTCAAACCTCTGCCTCTGCTGTGAGGGTAAGCAGACTATGGAGACCTAGATGAGCCTAAACATATGCCGTGACTTACAAGGCAGTTTGTGGTACAGGTGGTACCCCAAATCTGCGCAAAAAGGATCTTGCTAGCCAATGATGAGCTTTGGGCTGAAAAATGGTTCCTGAGACATGAACTAGTATGGAATAATTTCAGATAAGGAGATCCACATAAAAATACCCAGAGTCTGGCCCACTTCCTCTTGTCTCCCATGATAGCCACTCTCAGGAGACGAGACCCCATCTCCAGTAGGTCCTAAGTTTATCTGGATCTTGGGGACACTGAGTCCTGACAATACCACACATAGCATATGAATTTTTTTTTTTAATTATTGGATCTTTTTCCTTTGTTTTGCAGTGCTGGGGATGGAACTCATGCCCTCATGTGTTCCTGGCAAGCCACACCCCTGCCCTAAAGATATAATCTTGAGACCAACTATTAGAATCCACCTAGCCTGATTACCCAGTTAGGTTACCTCTCAGGTAAACTGTCAGTGGACACAAAACATTAAGGTTTTCTTCTATACCAGGGAGGGAAAGCAGAATAAACATGAAATAGTACTGTCAAAAGCAGTGCACAGATAATTGTTCCAAGATACGAATATTCCATGGCTGTCCAAATATCTTTCCCTTTGGGCCCAGAGATTTTTCAGGATAGTCTTGACAAACCCAAGAGCATGTACACTCAAAGAAAGGGGGGGGGGACCAAAACAATCTTGACTACAACAGATTTTTTTTTAAAGAAAGCATTTGGGGGCACTGGAGTCACGATGGCTCACTGGCCACTGTGGCAGAGGCCTGAGGTTGCATTTCCCAGCATCACAACACCTGCTCACAGCTGTCCGTAAGTAACTCCAGTTTCAGGAAGACTGATGTCCTCTTCTAGCATCCTCAGGCACTGTCATGTGTGAACATAGATGCAGGCAAACACATGTATATTTCTAAAAAAGTGGGGGATAGTGAGAGTACACACCCCAGAGGAAAGGTACCAGGGCCTCAAGCAGGCATCTGCATACCGAAATCACAGTTAACACTCCACCAGAGCTAAGAGGTGGTGGCTACTCAGAGCTCCAAACAATGGTGGCCACCCTGCTTTCAAAAGTAAGAAGACATTGCTAACACATGCTGCTGGATGGACACTATGCTAAGAAAAATAAACCAACCACAGGACGGGTGTGGTGACCCCACAAGCCTGAGGTCTCCAGAGGCAAGAGTTCACATAGAGACAGAGCAACATGGTGGGTGCCAGCAGCTGTGGGGGAGGGGTAGTGCTGGGAATGGGCAAGCTTAGGATGGGGGAGATGGGAATGCCCTGAAGACTTTTATTTAGTTTTAGGTGGAGTTTCAGGTAGCCCAGGATGGCCCTGGGATTCCTGCTCCTCCCCATGCTGGGTGTGTATACCACACCTGTCTGGGAAGTTCTGGACCTGGCTGGTAGGAACAGCTTTGAGGCATTGTAAATGAGCTGCAGTCTTGGTGACACCCCTTCCCTATGTGTTAGCAAAAGGTAACATTTATGTGATGGGAACTGCACTCCTATCTCCCAAATGTTCATGATGTGGCTAAATAATTTCACCAACAGATTAATGTCCAAAATTACTTAGTAATGTTTAAAATAATGTCTGTAGACTAGGAGACAAGTCTGTACAATATGTAAAGATCCAGAATATAAAGCTAGAATAAGGAAGGACAGGGTCAGGTGTGGTGGGTGGCGCATGCCTTTAGTTCCAGCACTTGGGAGGCAGAGGCAGGCAAATCTCTGTGAGTTCGAGGCCAGCCCGGTATACAGAGTGAGTTCCAGGACAGCCAGGGCTACACAGTGAGACTGGTCTCAAGAATAAAGAATGAAACAATTCACCCACCTTCAAAAGGGGAACAAGAAGACGGTGTACAGAAGTCACCCCACAGGTAGGTAAGGGAATTCAGGAAGCAGCCTCACAGGTATGGAAGCTCAGAGAGGTCTGTAAGCCCTGTTAGGCTACACTCCCCTGTTCCTCTGCTCTCCACCACCTTAGCTTAAGTTAAGAGATATTTCGATGGACCATGTAGAAACTAACCCCCTGCATAACTACCCATTCCTGCAAGTGACCAGAATTGGACTGTTCCCTTGTCCTGCTGGCCTGTGTGGAAGTGCTGGAATGCACCAAACAGGCCCATTGCTCTGTATACAGCAGGCTGGGGTGATTACACTGTTCAGCTCTGGAGTTGAAGTTCAACCATGGCATATTCTGGGGAAGGTGTTCTGTCCTTTATCCCTGAGCGACATGCCAGCCATTTGCCATTCTCTCTCTCCTTTTTCTCCTCTGACCTCTCTCCCTCCCTTCTCTTTCTCTCTCTGAGATAAGGTCTCACTGAATTGTCCAGGCTGGTTTGGAAATATTGATTCCCCTGCCTCAGCCTTCTCAGTGACTGCAATCACAGGTATGCATCAGCAGGCACAGTTATGATGGTGCCTTTGTTTCTAACACATGTGTAATAAACCCATCATGATGAGGCAACCCCAGCACTAGGTCAGAAGTTCAAGGCCACCTACTACAAAGCAAGTTTGAAGACAGCCTGAGACTTTCATAACCTGTCTCAAATAAACTGACAAACCGCCTGTGCATATACTGCTAATTATATGTGCAATTTCTATGTCTTTATGAGTCAAAATGTTATTTAAATGTAAAAAAAAATTGTGTTGGCCTTGCGATGTACCTCTATGGTAGGGTGCTTACATACCATGTGGGAGGCTCTGACTCCAATCTTCTGTTTTATAACAGTTTGCTCCAAGATTGAAATACTCCATCCTGCAGGGAAGTTCCTAAAGCACGAAGGCAAACAATTCAAAATAGTTTCAGGAAGTACCTGAAACTGACCAGATTCACTAGTCTCCCCTTCCCCCAGACTAAGCACTAAAAGCTCAAAGTCCCTTCCAGGGGTAGCAAAGCCAAGCTTTGAGGAAGGCTCAAGAGATCAGACCAGGTGTGTAGAAGAAACAGAAACCAGCCAAGCCGCCTGGAAGAGGTTTAGACCAGATGAGGCATCTAGAAAGGACGCTCTCTAAGCTGGCTGCAGGCTGTGCAGTGTGCTCCAGGCTCCCAGCTTTGTGAGCTGTCACCTGTGCTGAGGTGGGCATGTGAGGCAGCTGTCTTTGAACTGTTTATGCTACTGTAAGTGACCCCTCACCCATATTCCTGTAAGTAATGGTAATAAGACTCGCTGATTCTCCAAGTTGGGCTTTGGAAGTATCAATACTTTGCTGCAGACTCCTTATGTTGGGTGGGTAGACTTGTGTGTTACATCTCACTGGGAGAAGCTTTGTCACACAACGCCCTCAGCATCACACACACACACACAGAGGAAGAGAGAGGGGGGTAGGCAGACCATCCAGGAAAGGTGCACAGCCAACCAGAACAGAGGTTTGCTGAGTGTGACTTCAGCATCTAGTCTGGAAGGGCCCTTTTTACTAGACATGCTAATACTTCTATGTCATCTAAATAACCGAGAATTGTGAGCCTCAGTTCCTAGCTGTCCTTTATGTTAGCTCTGCCAAAAGAACCTCTCTATAACCCTCGGAACCCCCACAAATCAAGGTAAGATGTATCCGACTTCTTCCTTAGAGGCTGGCTCTCAGGGCCTCCCTGGAACAGTGTCAGTCAGGGTTTGGGATGAAGGATGGACAGATCACACTCACTTTTTCCTTGCTGAACGGCCTTGAACAGTCACTTAGTCTCTCTGAAAACACAGAACCTTACTGATCTGCTGTAAGGATAGTATGAGGCAGGTACAGGGCCCTCTGAGAGGCCATACAGCTAGGAGAGGTCCTTCTGTGCCTGACGATGCTTCGGGCAAGCACCTTCCTTCCAGGTACTTTTTCTACAGGACTAAAACCTGCCTGTGGGATAAGTGGACTGGTCCTGGACTTTCAGCAAGCATGTCTATCATCATGCTCCCCTTCCTCCTTCCCCTGCTTAGATTGGGTTCATGAAGCTGGGGAAACTGAGGCCAAAGGGGAAAAGGGAGTAGATCAATTCTTGGACAGAATGGGATGGCTGTGGTGGGATTGCTCATGGGAACAGTGAAGAGTCCTACTGGATACCAACCCAGTCCATCTGTCCTTCCAGGCCCATGCCCAGCACATACAGGGACTCCCCACCCCTGCCTATTCACCCTCATTGTGGGTGGGTGGTGCTACTTTGAGCTAAGCAGTAGCTGTAGGCTGTGAAGGAATCTAATCCTGAAAGGATGCTGATCCAGCCCACCACCCCAGGATGGAGAACCAGGGGCCTTGTGCACCCTCCCCAGCTCCCAGCCCAGCCCATTCTCTTCTTGAGCATTCATACCATACACTTACTCTGTTCCCCTCTCATAGGTAAGATCACTCCAGGATCTTTTTTAAACCTTTTATTTAATCAATACTTCAGACATCCCAAAACATAGATGACAGCCATTGCAATCCTTGGTATGTCTCATGGCAGGCACACTTATCAACTTAAAACAGTTACCAGGAGCCTGTGTAGCCAGCCAGGTTTCCAGCCGGCTTCTCTGCTTTCCCAGCAGGCTAGATGTGAGCGCAATACCCAGGTGGCACTCAATGGAAGCATAGGCTCTGCTGCCGGAATCGTGAAATGCTTACCAGGTCCTTACGTGTAGCCCTGCTCACTTCCCGCTGCTGTAGGATTCCTATCACTTCTTCCAGAGAGATCCATGTCTCCACCACTGTGGAGTCTTACATAAACCAGCAGTGACCCCAACAATGACACCACCCTCAGCACAGTTCCCACCCACCCTCTGGTGCATGGCCATGGGAGCTGGGAGTGGAGGCAACTTATTGCCTCTGACCCCACCCTAGCCACCAGGGTTCTCTCCTCCATGGGTGTCCAGGGCTTCCTCACTCCTCAGTGTGGGAATTCTGAAGACAGATTCGCATTTTTCTACACATTTGAAAATGTGGGAGCTCTCTGCTCACTTGCAGAGGATGCAGAGGATACAGATGATGCGGAGAATGTGGTCCAAGATTCTCATAGGTGCCAGAAACTGAGTATCCACTCTGGAGGTGATGTGTTTTTCCTATGATAAAGTTCAGTTTCTAAGTGAGGCTCAGTAAAAGATTAACAGTAATGATGAAACAGAACAATCATACAATAAAACTACCTGCATCACTATCCTCTTTCCAGCCATTATTAAATGGGATTTGTGTGTCTGAACACAAGCAAGGCCCTGATGACAGCTAAGTGACTGACCGGGTGGGAACTCGTACACTGGATTCACTGGGTGAAAGATGGGTTATGTTCTGGGCAGGATGGGAGTTGGGGGTGATGCTATCAAGCCACTCAGAATGGTGTATAGTTTAAAGTCTATGAATTGTTTATTTCTGGAATTTTCCATTTAATATTTTCCAACCAAAACATTAGCTAATGGGGAGGGTTTTTGAATGCATCACTGTATACTAAAAAAATCCTTTCTTTTTTCTTTTTTTTTTCTTTTTCTTTTTTTGCTTACCATCACATTTGAGATACTTATTTACATTAATACATATTGTTCTGGCTCATTCATTTTTGTGGTGATGTAATAGTTCAAAGTATAGTTCATGTGGTATATTTGCTCATTTTCCTTAAGAGGCTTTAGTGAACTGGGGAGATGGCACAGCGCTTAGGAGCACTGGCTGCTCATCTAGAGAACCCAGGTTTGATTTCCAGCACCTACATGGTGGTTCACCACATGTACTTGAACCTGTAAGTTCAAGATTTTCCCATCCCATTTTGCTTCATATTAACCAGCAAAGAATGGTCACACCAGATGCCCTAATTCTAGCAGACACTTTATCCAGACTTTATGTATTTGCTCCCTGGTGGGTATTATATTCAATACTGTTGTTGCAGAGGATCATCCTGGAACCTGGAACCCACTCACCTTTCTCTTGCTCCAACTCTTTCCAAGGCTTCCCATCTCAGGACACTCTCCTAGCTCAGCCTGGCTCTGAGCCTCGTTCTCAGCCTCTGTGCACCCTGGTCTCCTTGGGTACCTGTTCTGGCTCCTCTGCAGGAGCCACTCACAATTCCAGGCTTCACTTCACCGAGAAACAAGCCGGCCCCAGGTCCTGTGTGTGTAGCCAAACTGTTCTCAGTGGAGACAGTTTTGCCCCCTGCACAGAAAGACAGTGCAGAACTGTATTTAGCAGCTGAGCAGTCTAGGGCTTGGAACAAATTCTCAGCCTTGTTACCGCTGACATTAGGCTTAGCCACTCTGGAGGGTGTCATGGCTGCCTGGAACAGGGATGCCAGCAGCTGCCCTCCCCAGTTACTGTCAAACACCTCTGGGAAGAGAGTTATTATCCCTGATTTACAGATGAAATGAGGAAACAAGAGTCACAGCAGTTAAATGGCTTCCCCAAGAACACACAGCCATGAAGTGACAGAGCTGGGATTCGAACCCAGATCTTCTGACTTGTCAGTTTACACTCTTGGTCACTATATGATAAGCTTATTTCTCAGTCTATCTGGTCGTCCTTTCATCTAGTCCTCATAGCTCCCTACCACGCCGTCCCATCACTCACCCGTCACTGTCAGCCCAGCAGCCCATCCATCCTGAAGGAAATGCAGTTGGCCACCTTAGGTCCTTAGAGGAGGCCACACAGCTGCCCATCTGGTGGGGTGGATGGGTGGGTGGGCTGCTCTCCTAGGCAGGGTACAGAGGCTGGAGGGAATTAGGCAAGTTCCTGCCAGGACCATCTAATTAGGAATTCTGGCGATAAGCAGATAGCATCGGGGTGATTAGAATCCTTTTAAAAAGCCACTCCATTAATTAGAGAGACAGAGGGGCCTCCGGCTGCCTAATCAGCCTTTATCAGCTTTCCTGGGATGGCTTTCTGGGGCTACTGTGTGACCTTGGGTGTGCCCTGCCCTCTCTGGGCCTGCTTCTATACTGAGCTGGACACTGTTGAGATCACCTCATCATCCGAGGTACTTTCTCTTCCTAGAGTCCTTTCTGAGACTATGGACTTGAGGCATGAGATGGTGACTCCTGTCCATCCAGAGGGAGTCTCACTATCCCACTAGGGAATGAGGACAGACATTTGCAGAATGGAAATGACCTCACAGTTGTGGAATCAGGAGCATGGGGGCTGACTAATGCTCCTGCCTATTCACCATGCTCTGCCCTCAGACGCTATGCTTCTGTACTTGGAGAGAGAAGACCTCAGAACTTTTGTGGAACTCTGTAAAAGGGGAAGTCACCTCGGCATGCTGCCACCAAGTGGCTGTCTGGTTGGTTCTAAGTTCTGTGTCTTCCTTTGTGACCCACCTAGGAGGTCTGGTCCCATTGTCAAGGTCTCTTTGGCCTTGAGAGGCCCTGGATGTGCTGATGCCCTCAGTCATTGAGTGTTCTCTGTCCTGGGCAATCCCTGAGCCTGAGCCGTGTTGGGTTTCTATGTTGTCTCACTTGGACAAAGAGACTGCATCTGGAGGAGGGGGGCAGGGAAGCTGACCTAGTTAGCAGAAGCCAGAGGTTCCTTCTGCAAGATGAATAGGACAGCACCAGAGACGCCAGCAAGACAGGAGAGGAGGCTGAGGGACCAACAATATTTCAGGACACATCATCACCCTGAATCCTTTGAACGCAACATGATAAGCACACCACTGCCCTGATGCCATTGTTATGGGAACCTCAGACTCCACCAACACCTCCCTAGATTGTAACATCATTGTAAACCCTGTCATGCCCTCTTTCCCCTCAGTTCCAGTTAGCATCAGTGACACCCTCTGCACTATCATGTACCTCTATTGTCATTCCTGTCACCATTGTCACGATCACCCTCTGACATCATCACCACTGATGGTGTCACCATCGTTGCCTTCCCCATGATCACTACCTTCACCATTACCACCACCCTATCCTCCATCATCATCATATTCTCCATTATCACCCTACTCTCCATCATCATATCCTCCATCATCACCACCCTATCCTCCATCATCATCACCCTACCCTCCATCATCACCCTATCCTCCATCATCATCACCACCCTATCCTCCATCATCATCATCCTATCCTCCATCACCACCCTACTCTCCATCATCCTATCCTCCATCATCATCATTCTATCCTCCATCATCACCCTATCCTCCATCATCATATCATCCACCATCATCACCCTATCCTCCATCATCATCACCCTACCCTCCATCATCATCACCCTAT
>PVIH01009176.1:0-84560 GCA_004025045.1 Sigmodon hispidus | reverse complement strand
TTGGTAACAAAAAAGGCTGGCTTTGGAGGTGGAGCAAGTGGCTTTCTCCCTCTCTAAACCCAAGCGTATTGGTAAATAAAACTTTAAAAACTCTGTCTCACATCAGAAAAGCCACCTGAAGTGGGACAGAAAATAGATGAAATATATAGGGACCAATCTTATCTCACTTTTATTTTAAATTTTAAATCTTATTCCTTTCGGCATTTTTTACTCTCTTACTTTAGAAATCTTTTCTGCACACAATACTTTTTGGTGGTACAATATCTTCAGTTGATAATATCCATTGGATCCTTCACTATTAAAAACAATTTCTCCTACCAGTACTCTACAAGGCATCCAGAAAGAAGATGGGGCCAAAAACAAAAAACAAACAAACAAACAAACAAACAAAAAACACATTGAGACAAAGAAGGAACCTTCTGTATGTCACTCAGTCATCACTTTTGAGGTATAGACCAATCAGGACAGTGATAAGATAGTTTCTTATCACATCTTTAGCAAATATTTCAGATGGACTCACTCAGTACAATGAGAATGGTTATATACACTTATGGAATGGTTATATATATGTTTACAGTTACTTCATTAGGATTTAACCATTGTTTAGTTTACAGGACCCCACAGAGATACCGTCGCCCACCGGCCAGCATGAAGCAACTCAATGAAAGAACTACGTCCCTTTCCCGATAAGTTGGTCATCCAAGGGAGGGTTATGGTCAATTATCATTTTGGTACAATGGTTATAAGTTAATCTTGGGTAGAGGATAGAATGATAAAAAAAAAAGAGGGAGAGAGAGAGAAAGAAAAGGGAATAGATAGGAGATCATTATACTTGCAAACAACTATTAACCAAAGGATGAATGAAAAATGAATTGACATGGTACAAATGTTTGTATATTGATACAAATGGGAAATCAATCCATATGTTTGATTTAGATAATATGTATATTGATACAAAGTTGAACATGGTATGAATGTTTGTATGTTGACACAAATGGGAAATTAATCTATATGTCTGATTGGGATAATGTATATTGATGCAAAGTTGAATGTATAATTGCCCTATTTTGCACGTGTCTACCTCTGTCTAAAATATTTTGCACACTGATGTGTATTAAGTGTATTGTCATTTCCATAATGCAATTTCTACCTCTAATTATTTATGATAGTCATAACATTTGTTGTACTGTACACACGAGTTGTTTTATATAAATCTGTTTAGATATATTTTTATGTATAATGATATATAGTTAGGATATTGTTGTCATTTGATAAAAAATGTATATTTTGGTCAATTTTCCTAAGATTGTTATACTTGAAATTATTTGGGGGAGATGTACACTCATTTTGGAATGCCTATTTTTACAATGTTAGCCTCACTTTCTTGGTTGATTGGGATTGCAGATTATGGTTACTCAGATTTATCACCTAAAAGTCAGAATACTCAGGTTTTTCGGAAACATGTTAGAATACACCCAATAGATAGGTGTCTTCAACCACTTCATAGATCAAGAGAATATGGCATTCAAGATTTTGTTATCTCAAATTTGGCCTTGAGAGACATGACAACTCCTGGCATCACCGTTCCTTTCTCAAGGTGGTGTTGAGCATCACAGACATCTTGCAAAGAGATTATCTTGTTTGTTGAATAATGGCCTGAGGGGCAAAAGGACTGCACTTGCCCCTACTGCTTCAGTGTGCTCACTGTCTGAAATGGACCTGCAGGATGAGGGATAGAGACTGCCGAAGCCTGCCTAGCCAGGATAAGACGGTCCTACCAAAAAATACTCTGCTTCTATGGAAACTTGTCAGATATCCTAGGCCAGTAGCCACAAGGATGGATGCTCCCATTATACAGAGAAGTGGTGGATGACTGTCCAGGTAGTTAACTGACATTGTCTTCTCCTAAATTCTGGAAGTTACTTCATGCTTCCAACTTTAGATATATATTTTCCTTCTCAGGTCTTGACGGTGTTGAAGATTAGATAGTTGAGGTTGTTATTACTTCACATTTCAGCAAAGGCACTCAAGTGTCAGAACTCTATTGTTTAAGATAAACAGCCTTAAAGCAATCCCTGTGCATTTTCTCGTATCAACGTTTTAGATATTAAATTGTACTTTGTAGTTGTTTTTTGTTAGCAGTAGTTTGACCTCACTTATGTTAGTACCTTTCTCTTTCCCAGACACTGTCTTATGATGATCCCTACAGTATGTAGTTTTATACCTAGTTTAGAACCTCCCTATTTAGACAAAATGGGGAGATGTAGCGGGAAATCAGGAACTATATATGTGAACGATTGTGTCATAGGACTGGAGATGAGTGGGGCGTGGTTAACTGAAAAGGATTCCGGAAGTAGACCTTCAAGGGAGAGGACCAGGACAGGAAGTCATCATTCTCTCACGAGAGTTCCCCGACCGGGTGCGCAGTTTGCCCCAGCTGCCCGGGAGTTCGGACGTACGGCGTGGGGATGAAGAATCTTCCTTAGAAAGGCTCCAGCATGCTGCAACCTCATCCTGTCATCTTCTCTTAAAACCGGCTCTGTTTTGTAAGCGATTTTCACCAAATAAACCCGTTTAAAACATATCTCAGGGCGGGTTTTTACCGCGATAAATACCACTACTGGGCATATACCCTAAAGATGCACATTTGCACTACAAAGGCATTAGCTCAACTATATTCATAGCAGCATTATCTGTACTAGCAAGAACCTGGAAGCAACTTAGATGCCCCTCACCTAAAGAATGGATTAACAAACTGTGATACTTCTGCACAATGGAGTACTACTCAGTAGTAAGAAAAAATGATATCCTAACTTTTACAGGCCAATGGATGGATTTGGAGAATATCCTCCTGAGCAAGTTATCTCAAACCCAGAAAGACAAGCATGGGATATACTCCCTCATTAGTGGACTTTAAGCAAAAAGCAAAGCATACTCAAGCCACAAACCACAACCATTGAACAGTTTGGGATCTGACACACCTTGGACTGACACCTTGAAGCCCACTCCCTCCAGAGGAACACCTGACCCCATCTTGATATTGGCATGAGGAAATCAGACTTGCCTGGAGTGAATGCTGAACTAAGCAACCGTGGTACCTCCTGCCCTTTCTGGGGAGGAGATGTGGAGATGTGGAGAAGAGGAAAAGAGAGAGTGATCAGGAGGGGTCAGGAGGGAAACAGAGTTTGACCAAGGGGTTACATGGTTAAAAAATGAGACTTTATTCAAAAATAAAGAGAAGGCATTGGACAGCAACCCAGAATTTATCTGTGAAGGTTGCTGATTTGATTATATAGGACTTCAGCAATTTCACAGCTGTCCTAATAATGAAAACATAATCAGGCATTTCTCATAAATTCTTTCAGTGAAAGAAACATGTGATGTAATTGACAAAAACAACATGGGCACTGCACTTGATTGTTTGCATTCTTATTCTTAACTCTAAAATTAATCACACAGAAAAATGATGTTGGGATTTAGCTCAATAACAGAAACCCCTGTGTCTTTTTGTTTCTTCTGTGTGACTATGGTTCTTTGTGCTATATAGCTGTGTTTAGTCTGTGTATGTTTCTCTATTCCTGTGTCTATGTATTTTGTGGGGGAACTATGAATACGTGTTTTCTGGATAAGACTGTGTGTATACAAAAATGGAGGTGTGTGAATTAATTAGTGTATCTGAGTATTGTTGGGTTAGGGTTAGGGTTAATCGCTGTATGTGTATTTGTGTATGACCAACTGTCTATTTGTATCTGTGTGTAATTATTACTGAGTGATTGTGTATCTGTATATAAAAGTGAGTCTGAGTATGAAAGACAATATGCATATGCCTGCTTCTGTGTCTGTGTGTATGTATGGTGTGTGTGTGTTTATGTCTGTTTGATTCATTTGAAAGAATTAATCATAAAATCTCAACACAATATTTTATGGACCTTGAAAGAACAATACTCAACTTCATTTGGAATAACAGGAAAGCCAGGATTGCCAAAACAATTATGCTCAACAAAAGAACCTCAGGAAGCATAATCATTCCCGACTTCAAGTTATATTATAGAGTTACAGTAATAAAAACAGCCCAGTACTGGCATAAACCTGGATCAATGGAATAGTATTGAGGATACGGGCATTAACCTAAAAACCTATGAACACCTGATCTTCGACAAAGAGGCCCAAAATATTCAATGGAAAAAAGATAGTATCTTTAACAAATGGTGTTGGCATAGCTGGATGGTGGTGTATAGAAAAATGCAAATAGATCTAAGCCTATCACTCTGCACAAAACTCAAATCCAAGTGGACCAGAGACCTCAACAAAAACCCAGCCAGTCTGAACTTGATAAAAAAGAAAGTGGGAAATAGCCTCCAATGAATTGGCACAGGTGACCACTTCCTAAATATAACATCAGTAGCACAGACACTAAGATCAACAATCAATAGGTAGGACCACCTGAAACTGAGAAGCTTCTGTAAAGCCAAGGACACAGTCAATAGGACAAAACAACAGTCTACAGTTTGGGAAAAAATTTCACCAATCCTACAAGTGATAGGGGACTGATCTCTAAAATATATAGAGAACTCAAGAAACTGGAGCCGAAAACTTTCAATAACCCAATTAAGAAATGGGGTTCAGAACTAAAAAGGGAATTCTCAGCAGGAGAATTACAAATGGATGAAATGCACCTGAAAAAGTGCTCATCATCTTTAGCCATCAGAGAAACAACTTTGAGATACCACCTTACATCTGTCATACTGGCTAAGATAAAAGACTCAGATGACAGCCTATGCTGGAGAGGTTGCAGAGCAAGGGGAGCACTCCTCCATTGTTGTTGGGAGTGTAAGCTTGTTCAGACACTCTGGGATGCAATATGGAAGTTTCTCAGAAAACTAGGAATCAATCTCCCCAAGGATCCAGCAATACCACTACTGGGCACATACCCTAAAGATGCACATTTTCACTACAAAGGCATTAGCTCAACTATGTTCATAGCAGCATTACTCATAAGAGCAAGAATGTGGAAACAACCTAGATGCTTCTTACCTCAAGAATGGATTAACAAACTGTGGTACACCTACACAATGGAGAACTACTCAGTAGTAAGAAAAAATAATATCCTAAAATTTACAGGCAAATGGATGGATTTGGAGAATATCCTCCTGAGCAAGGTATCACAAACCCAGAAAGATAAGCAAGGGATGTACTCTCTCATTAGTGTACTTTTAAAAAAAGCAATAAGCAAAGCATGTCCAAGCTGCAAACACTGAACAGCTTGAGATCTGAAAGACCTTGAACTGGCACCTTAGATCCCACTCCCTCCAGAGGAACACCCGACCCAGTTTTGATGTTGAGGTGAGGAAAGTGGATCTGCCAGGAGTGAATGCTGAACTAAGCCATATTCGGACCTTGGGACCTCCTGCCCCTGCTGGGGAGGAGATAAAGAGATATGGAGAAGAGAGAGTGACTGGAAGGGGTGAGAGGGGAAAGGGAGCTTGAACAAGGATATACATGAATAAAAATATGATCTTATTCATAATAATAAAAAATGAAAATAAAGAAATAGAAATAAATAATACAGTATATATTTTTAAAAAAGAAAGAACTAAATCCTAGGAACATGATAATAATTTTGTCATTTTTCTTCTGTTAATTTTTCTTTGGAGCACATTTAATAAACTTGTATTTCAAGGTTGAGATTAAATAAAATAAAATCAAAACATTTTTTTTCTTAAGTAATATCACGGTAAAAACCCGCCGAGAGGTATGTTTTAAGTGAGGTTTATTTTATTAGAATCACTTACAAAATAGAGGTTTTAGCAACGCACCAAGCCGCTGTGCTCTCTCGCCAACCCGGAGCTAGTCCTGCCCCTTCGCCAGTGCTCTGCACCAGAGACCTGAGAGAGCTCTGCACCTGCGTCCCGTCTCTCTCCAGGCATTGTCTGAATCCTGATCTCAGTGGCCAGGCCTCTCTCTCTCAGCTTCTGTGTTCTGTTGCGACTCACACACACATGTACAGTTCCTGATTTCCTGCTACAAAGTAAGGGTACACTACACTGTAAAATGTTCCCAGTCTTTTAGATAAAGTCCTTACTGCAGAAGACTCACTTCACTAATCCTGTGGGAGAAGTAGTGAATATAATCAGAAAGAAATATTGCAAGAAGATTATGGCATTTTCCCGATGTGGAATTTCCCACGAAGTCTTGCATTTAAAGTAAAAAGAGGAAAGTTTAATCAATCCCTTCCACATGGTCAACAGTTCTATTTATCTTAACACATGATAGAGTGTGTCACAGAAGTAGACATATGAGTTTGATCTAATAGTAGACTTATACTATCCAGTTGTAACCACTGTCAAGTGTACCACATTTTGCTTCCTAACTCAGTGAAGTGAAATGAATCATCAAATAATAATTTCTAATCTCCTATAAGTGTTACAGTAGAAAAAAGCTGTAAAATGGGGGTCATATAAATCCAATCTTTCATTTGCAGATCACCAGAAAATGGTTCCAAAATTGTTATGTTCTCTTTTTAATAGAGAATTTTTCTTAATTATATGAGGATTCTAGGCAAGTATACAGTGATATTCTCTTAATATCGATCTGATTACTGCATAGATATTATCTCTAACCCAGATGTTATAAAGCTTGAGGCTAATTGTATGTAAAGCGTTCGAGAAAAAAAACAAAATCATGCACATCATTAAGTTATATTACAAAATGTTGTTCAAACATTTTTACAAAGAGGTCATAAATTGCTAATATACCAAAACATATTTAAGGTATTCATGAACTGCAATAGATACTTTATGATTTATATTCTTGAGTTTACTTTTTTTCTTTTTATGTTCATGAGTGATTTGCCTGCATAAGTGTGGATGTACTGCATGACTGCACAACACCTATGAATATAAGAAGAAGGATTCAAGTCCCCTGGAAACGGAGACAGCATTGACCCATTTTCTAGATGCTGTGAATGAAACCTATATCCTCTTCAAGAACATCAAATGCTACTGATCACTGAGCCATCACTCTTGCCCCCAACTCTAACCTGTACAGGAACTGGTCAGCCCTTCCTTCTTGTACAGATTAATTAAACAAACAAGGAGTTGTTCAGGTTCTTTATCTGAGTGAAAAGATACTGGTAGTGATATACATTTGCCTTTCATGAGTACTGCAAATAAAAATACTGGCTTTGTAAATTTCCCTGGGAAATTTAAAATATATATTTAATGTGTCTGATTTTGTAGTATTCACTCAATACTGCCTGGCTTCAAAGTTGTGTGTTGAAGTTGAAAAGCTTTAACTTCAGGAAAACCTGAAGTTTAATCTGAAATGATAGCTCAGTGAAATGCTCAGATAGAATGAAATCAATCCTGACTATCATATTCTCAGAGTGACAAGGGGACTCATTCTGAGAGAACAAGACTCATGGACTGAAATTTACCCCCAAGCTACAAAGGCACTTTAAGGAGAGAAGTAAATCTCAAGTCTGTCCAAACAGCCTCCACCTGCTTCCGCTTCCCAAGTAACACCAGGCCTGGTTGGTTTTCAGACTCTTTATAAAGCTAGTATTACCTGATTTTAAGCCAGATAAAGACATATAAATGAAATTACATAAGTTATCTTTTTAATTATTAAGATTATTATTGTCATTTCACTTGAAACACTTCTCCCCTTCCCTACAATCCTGTTCCATAGTTCCAACTAATATATATCTCTCTCATGTTCACTTCTATTCTTTTGTTTTGACCCACCAAGATTAACCAAAGCCATCTGTGAGACTGAGTTTGGAGGTATGTGTCCAAAGATTCCACAGAGGAGACACAACTAAAGACAGTAATTCTTCTTCTGCTAAAACCTATACATTGCCACAGTTTAGAGGTAAAGTGTGGGCCCTGTGAGTTTCTTCCTTTCCTACACTGCTTTTGACTAGGACTGGTTTTCAGTGAGGCCATTGCCGGTAAGTACATCTGCTCTGAGTTACTGATTATAATAGCTGTGTAAAATCTGGAGAATGGCAGGTCATACCCATTTTTACTCTTCCCCTCATTTCCTTCTTAGCTTCTCTTCCTCAATATTTCCAGATCCACAGACATGGTGTAACTGATTGCTTATTTTCTGCATCTTAGCATCTTAGGCTATTAATGGGCTGAATGACCACTGACTTCCTGAGTCATCAATTTCCTTCAAAATCCCGAGTTTCTGAAATGTCTTCCTCCAAGTCAATATTGCTAATTCTGGATATTTGACTGGCAGTAGTGGAGGTCAGTGAGAGAAGAATAAAGATGGCTTTTTAATGTCACTTCTTTTGCATGGTGTTAGAAATGATTATCCAGCTTCCTTGGAGAGCTCTCCAGAGTGACTTATTGTGTCTAAAATTTAGAATATTTTATATAAAAGTAGAATATGCTGCTGGACTTTCACTTTCTCTTTTAACCTTTTACTTGTGTTTATTATTTTATGTGACTGAGCTACCCAGTTCCTTTACCTTGTGGCCAATTCTGATATTCTGATTACTACCTTATCTCTCTCATTATCAGACATTTTGCATTTTTCATTTGATTTTTCTGCTTGGGTTTAACTATTTAATAAATCCATTTTGCACATCCTAAAGTGTCCTCATTTCCCACAGGCATTTACTAGTGTTCTCCTGCCCATGAATCAGTTTGTGTCTATCTTAATTTAGTTGATTCACATGCTTTACATGCTTTACATGCTTTTACCTCCTTGAACATGACTCATCTTTTTTAGTTCTGTATATTAGATATCATTTAACTTGCTCTCTTTAGGGATTACAGATATTGTTTATGAATTGAGCCAAATGTTTCTTGTCTTAATTTTAATTCATTTTGGAAATTGGATTTGAGCATCAGAATTTAGGGTGTTAATTGTCTATTGCTGTGCGTTTTTAACTCAGGAGGCTGGTCTCCCAAGTTGAGAGGTTAGGCAGATAAATTTTATCTGATGGGGTCAGAACTTACTGTTGTGGTCAGATAGTGGTATAACTCAGTTGTCCTATCCAGTTCTGGTCTAGGCTGACAGCAAGCATGTAGGGAGGCTGTACAGAGCGGGTCCAGGGCAGCCTGACAGCTGGAGCTGTGTGGAAGACAGCTTGAGTGGGAGGGAAGGTTCAGTGGGACCGGGACATTACGCTGCTCTTTAGAGTTTAGGAAAAAAGAATTCGCGAGGACGGGGTAGGGGTGGGGGGCAGGGGGAAGGAATTGATAAGCTAAGAATGAAAACCCGCAGGAGGCGGGTTTAGAGAAAACAGGTAACCGGAAGCGGGTGTGTTGGGCGGAACTAGGAGGAGCAGCTCCATGAACCAAGTTGAAGTAACCGATGTGCCTTTATCTGTTGGATTCGGGAAACCCGGTGGTCCGGATCTGTGTGAGGAAGACATGGTCTGGTATTCGGGGACCTGAAAACTCCTGGAGCCGCCGTCGCCGCGCGGGGCGGCCTGGGAAAGTCACCGTCAGCAGCGCAGAGGCGGGAACCGCAGCCCGGCGGCCCTGGAACCTCCCAGGTCAGAGGAGCTGCGGGGCTGTGCTCGCTGAGGTGGCTCAGAAGAACACGCTCAGGTGGCGCGGACTGCTTACGTCATCACTTGCCGCCAGGCATGGTCGTTTCTATCACAAGTTGAGTGCTTCTCTATGAGCCACAGGCATTCCTTAAAAGAGTTCATCTGTCAGGGTTCCGTATCTTGCATCTCGCTTGCTCTCTTACCTATTCTCTATCTGTCTTGTCTCTCTCATGTCTCCATTTGCTCTTTTCCCTCCTTTCGTCCAAAACCCCTTCACCCTAAACTTGTTGCATGTGTGTGTTTTCTTCGTGGCCGCCCTGTACAGCCACCAGAGGTATCCCGTTTTTCACCGCTTTATCCTTATAGACACAGTTTTCAATATTCTGTTGCCAGTATCTTTTCTTTGTCGGTAAGTTTGAGATTCCATGAAGTGGGTCTTATCGTGATTATTTTTTACTTATGGTTGTCAGACTACTCTGTCATAATATAATTCATAAAATAATCTAGTAGAGCATTTGTATTGCTTGTTGTTTGCAAACAGGGTTCTCCTTGCTATTGTGACAGTTCCAATTGTCTTGGAATTAAAACTTATCCATGCTTACTAATTATCGTTTTACCACATGCCTAATCAAAAGAGTGGCCCTTGCCCCTGCGACTGGGCATCACCCCCAGAGCTTTGTACATATTATTCACATGAGGAACCGGTGAGATGTGATTAAATAGAAAATATAGCTTATGGAGTATCACACATATGCTTCTAAACATTATTCAGACCTTTTACTCCCCATCAATTTCTACCTGAGACATACACTCTAGATTGTAATTACAGAATTCAGAAATGCATCTTCATATGCTGTTCTTAAGTTACATGTTATGCCCATGCAAACCCACTATGCATGCAGTGACAATATATCAAGTATACCCTATTGTATGGTTAGCAAATACTTTAAACAACATTATAAAGGATCTTTTGAATGCTAATGATCACCTGTATCAGAAAAATGCCTCTTTCACTGAAGAAAAGCATTTTACCCATGCACAGTTTTTGTTTTTTTTTTTAAATTTCCGAGTTTGTTGACATTCAGTGCTGTGACTGTGTACTTCTTGTAGGAGAAGTGGGAATGCCTAGACCCTGCTCACAGTGCACTTTCTAGAGATATTCTGTTGGAGAACTGCAGCAGTCTGGATTCTTAGGCTGAGAATAGTTTTCTTGCAGTCTTCCTTGCTTCTATTCAGAGTTCATGATTAATACTACATCTCTGTGTGTAGTGGTATTATGCTATGCTGTAAATATTTGTCCTAGTTTAATAAAAAGCTGATTGGCCAGAAATCAGACAGGAAGTGTGGGCAGGGCTTCCAGGCTAAGAAAACTATGAGTACAGGAAGAACAGAGACAGATGCCACAGAGGTGCAATGGTGCAAGATGATGAGACAGCAGTAGATGCAGAGGAAAGAAGCTGAAATGCTGCTATGAGAACAGATATCGAGCTGCATGCCTGGACAAGATGGGTTGAGTTCAGATGAAGGAGTTAGCAAATTATATGCCTTGGCCCTAGGCATATAATACAAGTGTCTATGTCATTATTTGAGGTTAAGCGGGCTGAGAGTGAGACTAAACCTCTGGTCCAGGCCAGGATAGTCCAGAACATGTGTGAGCTGTATGTGAATGAATCTCACATCTCACAGGGTAAAGGAAATCCTTAAAGAGTCATTTTTCTTGGTATTGTCTCGTTCCTTTATGCTTTTCCTTTTGGCAGATATCGTCTTTAGTTTTTGCTCCTTGAAAAGTTCCAGGTGCTTTCTGAAGAATCTTTTTCTCCTTTGCCCTCTCATTAGGTTGGTCGGTCCTGCTCATCTGTGCATCAGAGCAAAGAGCTCTGGATGGAGAAGAGAGAAGAGAAAGTAGCAAAGGATCCAGGTATGTTAGAGGAGTTGAGTGGTGAAGAGAGGGGAAGTTCTCAAGTGACAGTTGAAACAGTACACAAAATTGGTTTTTGGTCACATTGTGTTTAATTCTAAATGATTCTAGAGATTCCCTCTGAGAATAATCTCAAGATCATCCTAGTGTAGGTGTTTGAAGACTGTGTATGTAAATATTAGTACTTAGAGGAAAATATAATTTTATTTGACTGAATGGGAGAAGTTTTGTTTGTCTTCCATTTTCATCTCTTGTTTTGTTTGTAATACTTTATTTAGTGATGTGGTGGTATATATGTAATAAAAATAGGGGCTGGAGAGATGGCTCAGAGGTTAAGAGCACTGACTGTTCTTCCAGAGGACCTGAGTTCAATTCCCAGCAAAACCACATAGTGGCTCACAACCATCTATGATGAGGTCTGGTGCCCTCTTCTGTAAAACTGTATGCATAATAAATAAATAAATCTTTTAAAAAAAAAAAAAAAAAGATTTAAAAAAAAAAAAAATAGCCTGAAATATCAGAGGACAGAGCCAAACTTTGAAGGTCTGGCAGTAGTGGCACATGTCTTTAATTCCAATACTTGGGAACAGAGGATCTCTGTGAGTTCAAGGTCAAGCAGAGCCAGTCTAGGATGGCACCCACCTTTAATCTTAGCTCTAGGAATCTTGAGAGGAAGTTTAACTAGCAGGTTGGAGAAAGACTTATAAGGCAAGAGTAGAGAGAAGTTGGGACTAGGGCTCTTTCTGCAGGAGTGCCCAGACAGTCTGAGGACACTTGGAGAAAGAACCTACCCTATTGGGCCTGAGGAGTTTGCTGGGTGAGAACTGGCTTTGTTTCCCATCTCTGTGGTATTTCAGCATTTTTTTTTTTTTAATACCATAACTGGGAAGCAGAGATCCAGTGTAGGTCTCTGTGAGATCCAGACCTAACAGCCAAGCAGTGAGTGCACATACCTTTAATCCTAGCTTTAGGAGAGTTGAAACAGGAAGTAAAATAGCTGGGTGGGGAAAGAAATACAAGGCAGGAGAAGAAGTGCAGTTTTCTATCTGTGACCAGTCAGTCTGAGGATCTGTGAAGATAGGACTTACCCCGTGCAGCCTGAGGAAGTTTTCAGGGTGAGAATTGGCTGTCTTTTGTTCTGTATCTCTGTGATATTCCAGCTTTTCCCTAAGATTTGGCTCCATGTTTTTATTATAATATTAAGTAGAATTTGTGAAATATTTGCTTCCTATAATTTCATCATTGATTGCTTCATATATTTGAAAACTTGTGAAATACATTCATGTTGATAACATACCTTTCTGGAAATGGACTATTATTTTTCTTATTTGTAGATACGGTTTTTCATATTACATGCCTGTAGTCATGACCAACCCACTTCACAGAATTTATTTCAAAAAGTTCCTTCACTCTTAGTACTTTGTGTCCTTAGGTTTAAAGTAAGTACTTTTATAGAAAACGTATCTTTTGATTTTAGGACTATTGAGGATTAGCTTAAATTATCCTATTTTCATATTTTGTTTGGGACATATTATCAATTTTAGGAAAACTGAAGAAAAATATAAACACATACTATTTTGATATTTTTCTGTATTATGTTTTTTCTCTTTCTGCATTTCTATTCCATTGGTAGTTTACAGTTTATTTTATTCCTATTAACTTGAGTTATATCTTCTCTAGGTTTTCTGCTTTTCTTGTTTGGTTGTTCATAAAACCCCACACTGACTCTCCTGGTGGTCGAAATGAGCTAGATTTCCATTGACACTGTCTCTGTGTTCTTCCATCTGCGTTGTCTCTTGTGTTTGTTACTGTTTAACACCTTGAGTATGGATACTGACTGGGCAGAGAGGTCTCAGTGTACACTAGTCCATCATTTTCTTCATCAGTAAACATGGAACATGTGCCATTTACACTTTGACTTTGTTAAAGCTTTTATGCATTCTCACTTTTTTGGTTTATTTTTTTGATTATAATATCATTTGTTTTGCATCTGTCAACTTATTGGTAAAGTCTGTGTATTTATGTGTTGTACTATGAAATGTTTGGTAATTTCTTTGTTCTGTAGGCAGTTTTCTCAGTTATTACCTTTTGTATGCAATTTTTTAGTTGCAGAAGGTCAAATTTTACCAATTCATTGCTTTTCACCTATGATTAATTTTCTCTACAACACTAGTTGATGAGGCTGCCTGTGGGGATATATTATATACCAAAATATTTGCCTGAAGATCAAAGGACAGAACCAGCCACAGGGTTAGCCATAGAGGTCAGGCAGTGGTATCACATACCTTTTATCCTAGCACTTGGAAGGCAGAGGCTGAGATCCATCTGAATCTCTGTGAGTTCAAGGCCATGAGAGTAATCCAGTCTAAAAGAGAAACAGTCAGGCATTGGTAGCACACACCTTTATTTTCAGCTCTTGAGATCACACAGCTTTAATCCTAGCACTAGGAAGGTTAAAACAGGAAGTGATATGGCTGGCAGAGAAAGGAATATGAGGCTGGAGGAGACAGGAGTTCAGTCCTTGCCCTGAGCTCCCCTGAGGCTTCCCTTGCTTCCCTTCTCTTTTGGCTGAGGACTCACAGAGATCCCTACAGAACTCTGCCTCTGCCTCCCAAGTGCTAGGATTAAAGATGTGTGACAAAACGTCTATGGCTAACTCTGTGGCAAGGTCTGTCCTCTTACCTTCAGGCAATCTTTACTTGATATATAATGAATTACCATAGTTGCCTATTCTGTAACTATTTGAAATTTTGGTGAAATTGACATGGTGACAGCAGATTGGATTTGTTCTGGATTTCCTGGTCTTACTGCTTTAGATGTTTGCTCTTCTGCCACTTCTTTGGTGCTATTGTTCCTGTGGGTCTGTATTTGACATTGCAGCTGGAGATGACTTACTGAATCTGTAGATTGCTTTTGGTAAGATTGCCAATTTCACTATATTGATCCTACCTATCCAGGAACATGGGAGATCTTTCCATTTTCTGATATCCTCTTCCATTTCTTTGTTCAGTGATTTAAAGTTTTTGTCAAACAGATCTGCTATTTCATTGGTTATAGTTACACCAAGTTAGTTAATGCTGTTTGCAGCTGTTATAAAGGGTCATGTTGCCCCCCCTTTTTTTTTTCAGCCCTTTTATCCTTAGTGTATTGGAGGGCTACTGATTTTTTTTGTATGTTAATCTTGTATCCTGCCAGTTTGCTGAAGGTGTCTATCAGCTGTAGTAGTTCCCTGCTAGAATTTTGCAGGTCACTTATATATACAATCATCATCTACAAATAGAAATAATTTCACTTCTTCTTTTCCAGTTTGTAGCTCCTGAATCTCCTTGTGTTCTCTTATTGCTTTAACTAAAACTCGATCACTATATTGAATAGATAAGGAGAGAGGACAGCCTTGTCTAGTTGCTGATTTTAGTGGGACTGCTTTGAGTATTTCTCCATTTCAGTTTGATGTTGGCCATCAGCTTGTTGATTTTTAATTTAAAATCTACTTTGTTAGCTATTAGGATAGCTACACCAGCTTGTTTCTTAGGACCATTTGATTGGAAAATCTTTTCCCAACCCTTTACTCTGAGCCTGTGTCTGTCTTTGAAATTGAGGTATTTTTTTGTATGCAGCAGAAGGATGGCTTCTGTTTATGTATCCATCGTGTTAGGGTGTGTCTTTTTATAGATGAATTGAGTCCATTGGTATTGATGATATTAATGACCAGTGATTGATATTTCCTGTTATTTTTGGTGGTAGCTTGTGTGTATTTCATGTCTTTGGGGTTTTCTTCTGTGGGATTATTGAATGTTTGTGGTTTCATGGGTGTCTCTGGGATCCTTAGGTTGGAGTTGTCCCTCTAATGCTTTCTGGAGGGCCAGATTTGTGGTTAGGTATTGTATAAATCTGATTTTGTCATGAAGTATCTTTATTACTCCATCTATGTTGATTGATAATTTTGCTGGATACAGTAGTATGGGTTGGCAGCCATGCTCTTTTAGAGACTATATAACTTCTGACCAGGACCTTCTTCTTTCGTTGTTTCCATTGAATAGTCCGATGTTATTCTGTTGGGTCTGCCTTTATAGGTAAGTTGGCCTTTTTCTTTTGCAGTGCTTAAAATTTTGTCTTTGTATATTTTGTGGCTTGATTTTTATGTGGCAAGCATACTTTCTTGGGGAGGAATCTAATCTATTTGGTGTTCTGTAAACTTCTTGTATCTTTATAGGCATTTTATTCTTTAGGTTGGGAAAAATTTTTTTCTATGACTTTATTGAATACATTATCTATGCCTTTGAGCTGGTATTCTTCTTCTGTTCCAGTAATTCTCAGGTTTGGTCTTTTCATGGTGTCCCAAATTTTCTGGATATTTTGTGTTAAGACTTTTTTGGTTTTAGCATTTTCTTTGACTGATGTATTTACTTCTACTATTGTATCTTCTACTCCAGAGATTCTCTCTTTCATCTCTTGGATTCTGTTTGTTATGCTTGGTCTGTAGTTCCAGTTTGCTCCTTCAGATTTTCTATTTTCACCTTCACCTTGTACCTTTTTTATTGCTTCTATTTCAGTGTTTAGTTTTTGGAATTTTTCTTTCATTTGTTGGTTTTCCCTTTTGTGATTTTTTTTGCTTTATTTCAAGAATTTGTTTATATCTTTCAGTTTTTTATTTATATTTTCTTCTGTTTTTTAAGGGAATTTTTATATCTTCTTTTAAGGCTTCTGTAATCTTCATAAAGGTTTTTAAAGGTTGTTTCCCTTTGTTTTCTCTTCATTGCTTTTTTCAGGTCTTGGCGTTGTAGAGCCACCAGTTTCTTCTGGTGTTACCTTGTTGTTCTTTATATTATTATATGTATTCTTGCACTGGCATTTGCCCATTGCTTCCTTGGTTCACTCTTATTCAGTTCTTAGTCTGATCTTTGTCAGTTGTGGCTACAAGGGTTGTTGACTCCTGTCTACCTTGGACATATAGAGTCTGCACGATCTTTTACTCTGGTCTGGACATGGGGTCCACATGGTTCGTAGACATCTATCTCTCCCTCTTCCCTGTACACAGGGTCTGTGCAGTCTGGAGATGTCTTATCTGTGATGATGCAGCTTACCTTGAAGGCAGGTCCTGGCTGTCTGCTATGTGTCCCTGGGGATCATTGGAGAAGGTTTCTCCCACCCTTGGTTTAGGATAAGACTAGGTGTGAGGTCAGATTCAGTTCTGTGTCTCCAGCCTTGGAGAGGAGGTCTGGGAGGTCTGGGAGGCCTAGGAGCCAGAACCTGCTCACCTTTTACTCTGCTTTGGACATGGGGTTCACGTGGTCTGAAGACATCCATCTCTTGCTCCACTCAGGACACAGGGTCCACGCGTCCAGAAACATTCATTTGCGATATTTGTTCCATTTCTTTAGATAATTTTTGATGTCCTTTTTAAGACTTCTGTAATCTTCATGAAGTTGTTTTTAAGGTTGTTTCCTTCTTTTTTAATTTCATTGCTCTATTCAGGTCTTGGTGTTGTAGAGCCACCAGCTTTTTTTGGTCGTGCCTTGTTGTTTTTTATATTGTTATATGTATTCTTGTTCTGGCGTCTACCCATTGCTTTTTTGGTTCACTGTTAGTCAGCTCTTTGTTGTGGTTCCAGAGGTTATGTGTCTCCACCCCATTCTGGATATGGGCTTTGTAGGATCTCTAGATATCTATGTGTGATGATGCCGCTTGCTTTGGTGTTGCAGCTTGCTTTGGTGGTGGGGTTTGGCCATGCGATGTCCCTCCTGCTGTGTGTTTCTAGGAATTCCTGAGGCGAGGAGTCTCTCAGCTCTTACTCTGCTCTGGACATGGGCTCTGCAGGACCTGTAGATGTTCATGTGTGATGACACAGCTTGCTTTGGAGGTGGGGTTTGGCATGGGATGTTCCTCCTGCTGTATGTTTCTTGTAATTGTTAGGGGTCGTGTTCTCCCAGCTTTGTTTGGTTTAGGGCAGGGCTGGCTGTGAGGGCAGAGCTTGGGCTGTGTCCTTGGTTTCAGAGATGAAGTCTCTGGGTGGCCTAGAAGTTGGGTTGCACTCACCTTTGCTCTGCACATGGGCTCTGCAGAATCCTCCACAGTATTTTATAATGTAAACCCTGATGTCATTGGCATACACTGCAATGTCCTCTTTTAATCTCTAGTTCCATTACTTGGAGATTCATTTTTTTTTAAGTTTGGATTAGCTGAAAAATGTGCCTTCCATACTTTTGTCAAATCATAGAAACAAGTCTGTGCTGTAATTTTATCAAAACCCCAAATACCATGAACAAACACTTTTATATCAAGGCAGTAGCTATCTATGGGACTGCTGGGGGAAAGATACCATTCAGCTGGGCAGTTGGGGTAACTGCATCAGGCATCCAGGCAACCCTAAAACTTCAGGTCAGAGGGGCTGCAGTGCTGGGAAACAGACAGGAACAGAAACCAAGGTTGTGATCATTTTGCTCCTCACGAGAACATGGAGTCTAATATCTGCTATGGATTTCTTAATCCTGTTGGTAAATTATACATCATGTGAAATCATTCTGATATTTTTTATTTATTTTATGATTGCCAGGGTATTTACAGAATCATGATCTAGTAGAGAATTTGCACTATATATTGTCTGCAAACATGGTACTCTTTGCTATTATGGCAATTACAAAGCTTCTGAAATTTAAATTCATTCACTTATATAACTCCTCTATTTTACCATTTGTCTAATAAAGAAAGTGGCTTTTCCCTATGGCATTTAAACATTCTCAGAGAGCTTTTAAGATATTAGTCACATGAGGAGCAACTTCAGATTTAATGGAATCAAGAATTATGTTTTATGAAGCTTTAAGGCAGTGGTTATAAACATTAGCATTTACTAAGCAAACTATTTTCTTCAGTTAATTTTCAGTGTGAGAATATTCACAGCATACAGAAAGACCTCATAGCTCTTCCTCTTTTCTGTCTAATCAAAAAGCAAGACTTTAACTTTAACAATTAGTAAAATTACATATAACAAAACAGTTATGAAGCAAGAATTATAGTTACAATTTCTCCTCTATTTATATTTGGCAAAATTATAGAAAACATTCTGTCATCTATCCTATCTTTTTGAGTCTAAATTTTTATTTATCTTTTATCATAACTAAGGAAAACTGTAATACTATCTAGTGTTCAACTCCATCAAAGACCACAGAAAGATACAGTATTACCTACATAAACAGAAAGTGCATTATAAGCAACTCCTAAAATTCTAGAAATGAAAGAGACAACTGGTGTTGAGCCATCTATCTTTAACCTACAGTTCTAGAGTTTCTTAACGAAATTTGAAGGATTGTCTTGCCTATTGGCAAAGTTTGTCAGTCATTTTTTTCTGTGTCCTGCAGAATATCTGATAGTTTCTTTTGTGAAGCAGTAACCTGAAGGACCAATTTGCCTTTTTTTGGCAAAGTTCAATGGTAATTTTCTTATTGGTCTTGCATATCCAATTTATACAGCATACTGTCAAGCAATCTAGGCAAAGCTATTTTTTTTGCCCAAATTTTTTACCGTGTAAGCAAAGTTCCAAATGAGTTTTTTCAGTGCCCATCATCCTCTTTGAAGTAATTGGTGTTGCCAGGAGCAGAGTCCAGAAAAGTCTGAATTTCTTAAACCCTTTTAAATGCCATATTCTATAGATTTTTGAAGTGTCTGAAAATTCCATACCTAATTGAAATATCTATGTACCTAGAAAACTTAGCTAACATGACTATAAATATGATTATCATAGATGACTATTTATCTGTATTTCTTAATTATAAATTACAATTTTAAATGAATTGCATAAATATAACACATTAAGCAAGAGTAGAAATATGCATACAGCATAACTTAATTGACCTTAAGTTTGCATCAGTAAACCAAAATTCATACCAATGTATTTTGAGATTAACAGTTAGTTTTGGATTAAAGTAGATTCAATAAATTTTCTTGATCATTTCTGTATCACAAGAGGGTGTCTGCCTTTGCTTGGGCAAGAAGCCATAGAGAACTGAGGAAAAGACAGTAGTATATGTGGGTGATGCTTTTCACAGTAGAGCATTTTATGATGGAGAAGTAGTGGGTTTTTTTAAAAACTCTGAGAATGGGCTTTTTACTCTGTAGGGCAGAGCTTGGTGTCATTATCTGGAGCTACTGTATCTTACATTTAGGGCAATTAGAGTATTCTGAGGCTTGTGCCTGGTATTTGCAGCTCGTCAGAGGTAGGTCCTGGCCACTCCTGGTTATCAATGGGTTTACAAAAAGGTCTTTGCATGATATGTTCTTTGTGTTTGTACTTTTGGGAGGTTTTAACCCTCCATTTTTGTTCAATGACAAAATTCAGAACACAGTGATATATAGTACTGTCATCACAGTTACTCAGTTTTATTTCCACTCTTGTGTTTTGTTTGAGCTGTGATTATAAATATAAATATACTCATGTTATGGTAACTGAAAATGGTTCCTAAGTGTTTTCAGTATTCTGACACTGCATAAGATCTGGGCATTCATTTAGATCTGGGCATTCATTTCTACAATTCTTGATTTTTTTTTTTCTCATTATCTACTGAGCATACTGCTGTGATTGAAATCCACAAGCTTTCTGAAGAATCATTTTCTCAGTTACAGTTTCATTGATAAGCCAGAACTGCTCACTTGTGATGTATTACCTATATACCTGCAACATGGAGAGAAATGAGACATTATCAAATATTGGAGGTATTATAGTAGACATACTGAGAGGGGTTAGAATGACAGTGGAAATGGATTTTTGAGTCTTATTGATGATTCAGCAGTTAAGAGCATTTGCTTTTCTAAAAACAAAAAGGACATGGATCTAGTTCTCTGGGCACACATAGAAACTTTCAGCTTTCTATAACTTCAGTTCCAATGCTCTGATGCCTTTTTCTTTTTTTAATTCACACTATGCACAGAGAATTAACATATGTGCTATCAAACACTTAAAAACATGTCTTTAATCATGTTTTTCTTTAGCACTTTTAGCATTTCAAGTTTTCCAGGAAGTTTCTTGATTTTGTTATTTAGTGTTGATTTTTATATATGGTGAGAGATATGGATATATACCACTTTTTTATACATGGATAATCATACTCCCAACACTGAATGTTCAAAGGGCTCTCTTTTTGCATTCATTTTTTATGTATTTTGCTTGTATTACCTTTCTACTTTCTTTCTGAATTCTCTTTGCTGTTCAATATTTTATATGTAGGACTGTACTGTCTAGGTCGTTGAGCCTATTTATCATGATATGTGTTCAGGTCTTGTGTAATGGCCCCAGTAATACTATTTTTAATTATTATATTTATGATTTTCCTGTGTCTATATGACTGTTTCTATATCTGCTTTTGTGTAACATATGAGTATTTGCTTATCAGATTATATTACATCTGCTAGTTGCTTTTAATAATGGAACCATGTGAAGCACAGTTTTGTATCAACTTGTCATGTTATCAGATATCAGAGAGGAGGTGCGTTCATAAAGATCTGGCACAATTCTTATTTGTTTGTTTGTTTGTTTGTTTTTAAAAAGGGATACAGCTTGAAATATCTTGAAGGGAGAAACTTGGTAAATGCAACTTCAAATTTTTTTAATTTTTATTATGAAAAAGCCACATTTTCTATCTGTGTATATCCTTATTCAAGGTCTCTTCCCCCTCCCACCCCCTCAGGTCACTCTCTCTACTCCACATCTCCCCATCTTCCCAGAATGGGCAAGAGGTCCCAAGGTCCCAATATTGCTCAGTTCACCCTCCACTCCTGGCAGATCCAGTTTTCTTCCCCCAACCTCAAGACTGAGTCAGGTGTTCCTCTAGGGGAGTGGAATCCAAAGTGTCACTCTAAGGTGTTTCAGATCCCAGGCTGTTCAGTGGTTGTGGTTTGCAGCTTGGGCATGCTTTGCTTTTTTTCTTGTTTGTTTGTTTGTTTAGAGTCCACTAGATTGAGTACATCTCCTGCTTATCTTTCTGGGTTTGTGATACCTCACTCAAGAGGATATTCTCCAAATCCATCGATTTGCCTGCAAATTTTAGGATATCATTTTTTCTTACTGCCGAGTAGTACTCCTTTGTGTAGATGTACCACCGTTTGTTAATCCATTCATCAGTTGAGAGACATCTGGGTTGTTTCCAGGTTCTTGCTATTACAAATTACACTGCTATGAACATAGTTGAGTTAATGCCTTTGAAGTGTTACTGTGCATCTTTAGGATATACATGCAGAAGTGGTATTGCTGGGTCCTTGGGGAGACTGATTCTCAATTTTCTGAGAAACTGCCATACTGGAGTCCAAAGGGCTGAAAAGCTTACACTCCCACTTACAATGGAAGAGTATTTGTCCCGACCCTCGGGGCTTGAACACAGGAGACCACCTACAAGAGAGAATGAAGGGAAGGGAGACGCAAAGGAAGGCAGCAGGTCAAACGGGATTCTGATCGAGCTGCAGTTTTATTATGATTCTAAACGTGCTTATATAGTAGAATATGGGGAGGGGGCAATCTTCAAACACCTGCAGGAAGCTGGCCAGGGGAGCAGGATATTGGCAGGGTAAAAGGGTGACTGGTCTTGCTTCAGGGGAGAGTTGCTAGATAACCTAACCATAGAATATTCTTGCTATTCTATTCTTTAGAGCTACCTTTAAGGGAGGACTGCTACGTAACTTAGCCACAGAATGTTCCTGTTATTCTATTCTTTAGAGTTACTTCTCTGTCACTGTGAAGCAAACCAGAACATCTCTTTTACTTTGGGAAAAACATCTATTCTACCTGGGAGAACATCTATTTTACTTGGGAGAATGTCTATTCTTCTTGGGAGAACATTGTGCTGGCTCGGTGGTTGGTTTCTCAGTCAGTTCCCATGGGAGCCTTTAGCTAGAGGCCTAGGGGCTCAAGCCAGGATCTTGGTCCCTGACAAGTATTCCCCTTGCTCCACATCCTGTCCAGCATATACTGTCCTCTGTGTCTTTTATCTTAACCAATCTAACAGGTGTCAGGTGGTATCTTAAAGTTGTTTTGATTTGCATTTCTCTGATGGCTAAAGATGATGAGCACTTTTTCAGGTGCCTTTCAGCCATTAGTAATTCTTCCGCTGAGAATTCCCTTTTTAGATATGAACCCTATTTTTTGATTGGGTTATTCATGGTTTTGGGATCTAGATTCTTGAGTCCTTTATATACCTTAGAGATCAGTCCTCTATCACTTGTAGGGTTGGTGAAAATCTTTTCCCACTCTGTAGGCTGGCGTTTTGTCCTATTGACAGTGTCCTTGACTTTACAGAAGATTCTCAGCTTCAGGAGATCCCATTTATTGATTGTTGATCTTAGTGTCTGGGCCACTGGTGTTATATTTAGGAAGTGGTCACCTGTGCCAATTCGTAGAAGTGTATTTCCCACTTTCTATTCTATCGATTGTGAAGTGGCTGGGTTTATGTTGAGATGTTTGATCCACTTGGATTTGAGTTTTCGGCAGGGTGATAGGTTTGGATCTATTTGCATTTTTTTTACACACTACCATCCAGCTATGCCAACACCATTTGTTAAAGATACTATCGTTTTTCCATTGAATATTTTGAGCCTCTTTGTCGAAGATCAGGTGCTCATAGGTTTTTGGGTTAATGTCTGGATCCTCAATTCTATTCCATTGATCCACAAGTCTGTTTTTATGCCAGTACCAGGCTATTTTTATTAGTGTAGCTCTACAGTATAACTTGAAGTCAGGGATGGTGATATCTCCAGAGGTTCTTTTGTTGAGTAAACCATGGAAAGATCTAATTTGAGAATAATAGGAATAGAAGAAGAATACCAGCTCACAGATAATATTTTCAATAAAACCATAGAAGAAAACATTCATAACTTGAAGAAGAAAATGCCTATAAAGATACAAGACACTTATAAAACACCCTATAGATATGACCCCACAAAAAGGTCAGCACACCACATAATAATCAGTCCATAAAACATACAGAACAAAGGAAAAATTTTAAGAGCTGCAAAAGAAAAGGGGCAACTTACTTATAAAGGCAGACCCATCAGAATAACACCTGACTATTCAATGGAAACAATGAAAGCTAGAAGGGCTTGGTCAGAAGTTATACAGACCCTAAAAGAGCATGGCTGCCAACAACAATACTATACCCTGCAAAATTATCAATCACCATAGATGGAGTAAACAAGATATTTCATGACAAAGTCAGACTGAAACAATATACATCTACCAATCCAGCAATATAGAAAGTATTAGAGGGAAAACTCCAACCTAAGGATCCCAGATACACCAATGAAACCACAAACAATCAATAACTCCACAGAAGAATATTCCAGAGAAAGGAAATACAAACAAGTTACCACCAAAAATGGCAGAAAATACAATCAGTGGTCACTAGTATCCCTTAATATCAATGGACTCAACTCTCCTACAAAGCAACACACAATAACAAGATGGATACAACAACAGAAGCCATCCTTCTGTTGCCTACAAGAAACACACCTCAACCACACAGACAGATAGAGGCTTAGGCTAAAGGGTTGGGAAAAGGTTTCCCAGTGAAATGGTCCTAAGAAAAAAGCGGGGGTTGCCACCCTAATATCTAACAAAGTAGACGTTCAGCTAAAAGCAATTAAAAGGGACCAAGATGGTCATTACTTATTCATCACAAGAAAAATTGGTCAAGAGGAAATTTCAATCCTGAATATTTATGCCCCTAATATAAGGGCACCTACCTATTTTAAAGAAACACTGCTAAAGCTCAAATCCCAAATCAATTCTCACACCCTAATAGTGGGAGACTTCAATACCCCACTTTCACCCCTGGATATTTCAACCACACAGAGTCAACAGAGAAATGAGGAGTCTAACAGAGGTTATGATACAAATGGATTTAATAGATATATACAGAAGCTTCCACTCAAATGCAAAGGAATATACATATTTCTCAGTTTTCTTTCAAGGATTTGTTCATCTCTTCCAATTTTTTGTTTGTATTTTCTTCTATTTCTTTACAGGAATTTTTTATATCTTCTTTGAAGACTTCAATGATCTTCATAAAAGAGTTTTTGGTGTTGTTTCCCTCTGCTTCCTCTTCATTGCTCTGTTCAGGTCTTGTAGTTGTAGAACCACTTGTTTCTTCTGGAGTTGCCTTTTTGCTCTTTATATTATTATATGTCTGTTTGCACTAGCGTCTGCCCATGGCTTCGATGCTTCATTATTAGGTGGCTCCTAGTCAGCTGTGGCAAGAGGGATTGTATGTCTCCTGTCTCTTCTGAGCAAGGGATCTGCTAGATCTCTGACTCTGCGCTGGACAAGGGTTTGAATTTCAAGGCCTCACTCCATCTATGATGATGCCGTTTGCCTTGGAGGTTGGGCCGGCCTAGCAATGTCCCTTCTATTAGTTGAAGCTGCAGGAGCCCCTCACAGCCAAACCCTAGTCCTGTCTGCTATGGAGAATCTGGGGTCAAGTACCACAGACTGATCCTGGCTCTGGAACACAACTCTCCAGGTGGGGAATCAGGAACTGACTGGGGCCTGCTCACCTCACCTCTGGACAGCATCTGAATTTCAAAGTCCTCAGTCCTTTTTTGCTGATGCAGTTAGAGGAGCGGTTTGCTGTCCAAGGTCCTGTCTTTTAGGTGTGGCTGGAGGAGCCCTTCACAGACAGACCCTGGTCTTGTTTGCTAAGGAGAGTCTAGGGTCAAGCACCACAGACCAATCCTGGACCCAGAACACAACTTTCTGGGCAGGGAATCAGGAACCGGAACCTGTTCACCTCACCTCTGATGGTAGTCTGAATTTCAAAGTTCTCAGTCCTTCTCACCTGATGCAGTTGGGGCCAGGGCTGGCCTTGTAAGGTTCCCTCTTTTAGGAGTAGTAGAGGAGCCCCTCACAGCCAAACCCTAGTATTGACTGCTACAGAGAGTCTGGGGTCAAGCACCACAGACCGATCCTGGTCCAGGAACACAACTTTCTGGGTGGGGAATCAGGTGCCAGGGCCTGCTCCCCTCACCTCTGGAAGAAGTCTGAATTTCAAAGTCCTCAGTCCACAATTCTTAATTAAGGATTGGTGGATGAGGACTCAGCTGATTGGGGGTGGTGGTCTGGTAGGTCTTGATTGTATGAGTAAGGAGGCTGAGCAAGCTGTTGGAAGCAAACCAGTAAGCAGTATTTCTAAATGGCTTCTGCATTGCTCTTTGCCTCCAGGTCTGGCTCATTTATGTTTCTATTCTGCATTCTTTTGATGATGAATAATAATATGCAAGTGTAAGCCAAAAAACTTTCCTCCCTGACTTTTGATGATGTTTCATTGCAGTAGTAGAAACCCTAGCTAAGACAAACAATATGCACCATTTCATTCATAAGTGTGTGAGCGCATCTTTGTGCATCATGCTTTTCTTTCTTTTTTTTTTTTTGAGTGCCTTAAAATTTTCTTCCAAGAAGTGAATTCAAAATTACTTACTGTTATTTCAAGATATTTTGAAAACAACTTGAATGGCTTAAATTTCTAAATTACCTTTCAAATTTTTTAGTAATACATAGAGAAAGTAGTGATTTTGTTAGTTTTATATTTTTCAATAATATATCAAACACTTAGCAAATCTAAGAATTTTCTATGGTAACTATGGAAAGTTTTTTTTTTTTTTCGTGATTGTATATCATCATTTAAAAGGAATTTGGCCCCCTTTCTAGCTCTTTCTTAAGTTTTATTTCTAATGTGTAGTATTATGTTTCTGGCCTGTCTGTCCTGTGGTCCAGACCTGCAGACTCACAGAAACACACAGACACTTATTAATTTTACTCTGCTTGTCCTGGCATCCAGGCATATAACTTGTTAACTCTTAATTCTTAAATTAGCCCATGATTCTTATCTTGTTTAGCCATGCAGCCTGGTACCTTTTCTCAGAGCAGCATAGCTGTCCTCTGCATCTGCTGGCTTCTCATCATGATGTCTCTGTGGTGTCTTTATGGCATTTCTGTGCCATTTCTGCTCTGTTCTTCTTGTTCCCAGAGATTTTTTAGTATGGTAGACCGGCCCACACTTCTGTCTGCCTTCAGCCAATTAGCATTTTTATTAAACCAGTAGTTGGGACAATTATTTACAATGTAATAACATAATCCCACTACACTAAGTTACTTTTTTTTCTAGCTTACTCTTTTGCCTCTGGATTTACATTACTAGAGAGCACATATTTTCTTACTCTCCTTTTAGTTTACCTTCTAATGCTATTCATTTCTTCCTTGCACTGTACTGTTTCTTTCCTTTTACTGCATTCAGCTCTGTTCCATTTCTTCCCGTTTCCTTTAGGAGTTTATCATAAAATCTCTTGAAATTTATCTTATGACTTTTTTTTACTGGTAATTTTGTATCATGGGACTTTCATGGTTTGTTTTTAATATTTTTTGTGGCTAAAATAAGGGTAGTAATTTTCTTCCTTCTAGTAAGAAATTATAGTCTTCTGTTTTTTCATGTTGGAAATAATCTGGTACTCCCCATGTCTCCTATTCATCTATTTTTTTTTTTTGTAAAATGCCTTCTTTTCTGGGTTTTCTTGGCTAATTTATCTCAGGTTTTATGTTTGTTTTGGGAAACTTTTCCTCTATGATTTGCACTGCATCTTGAGTGGATGACCTTTGTCATTTTATAACCTTCACATGCTCTTCTTTCTCCATGATTTTGAGAACACATTGTCTGGGTGCAATGATACAGTTCATAGTCATTTTGTTTTCTTACTTCAAATTTTTTTAAATTTAATTTTATTTGTATGTCAATTGGTGGTTTGCTGTGTGTGTCAGGTTCCCTGGAACTGGAGTTATAGACAGTTGTGAGCTGCTATCTGGGTTCTGGGAATTGAACTTGGATAGTCGATACTCTCAACCAGTGAGCCATCTCTCCAGTCCCTTGTTTTTCCACTCTAAATTTCCTTCCATGCTCTCCTGTCTATTTTCTTTTATTGTTTGGCTTGATATTTACTATAACATATTTTACCTTTGTATTTTTGACACTTGGAAGTGAAATTTCAAGAAGAATTCCAGTCTTTGTTTCTGAGAAACTCAGAGAAGAGCAACAGGAACAATGAATGGTTCTGTGTTAAATGCTTCCCAGGTAAGTGTCATGTCCACATTTGTCTAAAAAATGTTTTATTTATTGAAACTATTTAAATATTTAATTCTCTACCACTGGCAATGTTACTGAAATTGCTTATTTTGCTTTATTTACCTGTTTCTTTTCTTTTTTTATATTCAAGATTGTCTTTAACTCTTTAAACTATAGAAAAGAGACTTGTCACATTATATTTTCATTAGATTTTATACTGTGATGCCATTTATTTCCATGGACTTAAGACTTGAAACTATTGTAAATGACACTTAAAGAAATATATTAATGCCCATTTTCTACATAGAATGGACTTGTGTCCTTTTTAATAGTGAAGAAGGACAGTCTCATGTGCTACAAAGTTGCATTTCTGAAATGGTCAGTTTTCCAGCGACTGGCTTATGAGCGAGGAGGGCATGCCAATATGTGGACCTTTTCACTGACATCGCTGAGCAATTTATAGAAAAGTAGAATTAGAAGAGACTCAATGTCTTGAATCATAATAGTAAATATTTCAACACCCCAGAGAGCACAGATGATGGAAATATTATGTGACTTGCTTTTGCCAGAAAGTTTAAGTGTCTGTGAAGACATGAAAGTTGCAGTATTTTGGTTTCTCCTTTTTGCCATATTACACATAGAGATGATTGGTATGATAACACCTGAAATGTAGTTATACCAGGATTCTGTTCACAATTCAGTGGTTAGCTCTTTAGAAAATTTTTATTAGTAAGAATTTTCTAGAGAGTATTGGTTTGGTTCTACACATAAACCATCAATTTTCCTGCATAACCAAATGTCCTTCTTAATTACTTTACTCTCCTCTTCCTGAGGTTTGTATTACACAGGGAGAAATGCTGAGCAGTTGTGTCGATGTTTCCATATCTTCCTTTACAATAATAGTTTATTTAAGCTATGGGGGCTTATCTGCATATTTTTATTGCACTGTCTTATGCTTATGTCCCTGAATTCCTGAGGTTGGCACTACACTTTTGGCACTTTAGTTAGTTGCTGTGTATTTAGAGAGAATTAAGTTAGGTTTCTCTGCAGAAACAGCAACTGCCTTTTACCTCTGAGCTATGTCTTCAGGGTCCAAGTTTACATTTCTGGTGCACACTTGTGACAATACATAACCCTGTGGATTGTTGAAAAATAAAAGGCTAATTATAAATGATATTTACTTATGCTACAATCCTGTTAGATGAATTAGCTAAAATACTGAAGAGAAAAAAAGGATGTTGTAGAGTTTTAATTTTCAGTTTAGTAAATTGCATGAGCAATAATATTCAAAATTAATGAAGAGTTAGAATATTTTTCATTCTATTTAATACATTTGTTTTATAACAGAAAATGTTTGTATATCATCTGAATGCATTGTCATTTATACCATTTATTTACATATATTTTTAATTATGTAGTAAAACACTATGGAATTCATGAAATTGTTATCAGTATTGTTTGTATCAACTGTTAGAAAAATTTGTCTCATTCTGCTTTTTCTACATTTTATGGTTGTAAATATTTTTATAAATGTTTTTACAAATTATTTGATTCTCTGTGTTATTTAGAATGTTGGATATATGTAATTGTTTTTTTCACTCCTTACTCTCAAGAAAAAAGTGACTTAAATCATCCCTGAATTCTACATTCCATTTTGTTTATTCTAGAAAGTGTACAGCATTATACCTAGGCCTCGGGATTTCAACTAAACATTTTAGAGTAAAGTCATTTGATTTCAGCTTTTGACACGGTTGAACTAGTATCCAAACTCAAGCAAGGTTGACAATTAAATAACTTCAAAGCATACTTTTACTTATTATAACTTTACCATTTGAGATGTGACACTGGGATTCTGTTTGATATCAACACATGCTTCATAAAAGTACATTCCTGCATCTAGGCCTAAAATTTATGTTATATTTTCTAAAAGTTTGCTGAATGCAAGACTGTTATCATCCTGTTTTCACAAAGATAGAAGAAAATAGTCTGAATATTTTAGAATCTTTTATAAAATTAAATTGTAACTTTATTGATATATTTCTGTATATTTGCCTGAAAGTATGTGTGTATGTGTTGTGCATGACTCCTGTCTATGAGATTCAGCAGAGAGCATTAGATCTCAAGGATTTACAATTAAATTCTGTTTTGTAGTACTGTAAGTTTACTGAGAATCACACTACATTATCAAGATTTTAAGTTATTTCAAACTGCAAATTGGAGGCAAAGTTTTCAAATTTAGTGATTATGGCAAATCTTTTATGTGTTCCTCAGGTCCTAGAAAATATTAAAAAAATTTTGGAGAAGAGAGACCTAATGGATGTAAGCAATGCAGTAAGCCCTTCTATATATTGTCTCTGGAAGAGTAACAATATAGCATCTCATGAAAACTTGTCATTTAAAAATTGCTATGCCTCATTTGTATGACAGACATGTCTCAAATTCTGTAGATCTCTTTTAACCAAGAAATTATTTGTCAAACAGTGCATGGTAAATAGTTAATTTTTTACTGCAGGGTCTGTTATCATTCAGGGATGTGGCTGTGGACCTCTCACAAGAAGAATGGGAATGTCTAGACTTTGCTCAGAGAGCACTGTACAATGATGTGATGTTGGAAAATTACAATAATCTACTCTTTGTGGGTAAGAATTTTCTTCTTGTAGAATTCCTGATTTGTCCTTTTTATTTACCTACTCTGTGTATATGTAAACTCCCAGAGAGTCCCAGAAATGAGGGAAATTCTAGTTACCAACATAACTTTTTAATGGTGCTTTATTTACATCTTTTGTGTTCTGCTGAAGAGTTGCAACCAATGCTATATTTGCAGTGATCTTTTCAGCCCTCCTATGTAATATACAAAGAAAATCTCAAAATTTAAAGCTGATTGAATATTCAGAGCAAGGAAATATATTGCAATATTCATAATAACTAGGATATTTAAATTTTGTTACTGATTTAATCTTCACCTATTTCTGACTCTAAACAATGCAAAAGGTTTTAGAGAAACAGCTATTGGTTGTCAGAATGTTGATTATATTTATTTTGGAGATGTAGTTACTATGTTTTAGCATATTGCTATTTGTAATTTGGAGGCTGAAGCAGGAGGATATGGTGAGTTCCCTACAAACCTAGGTTGTAAGTTGCTAGCTGACCAAAGCTCTACTGTGTGACTCTGTTCTTTATGTGATCTTTCACAGAACTTTTTTTCTCAGAGTTCTTTATTGCTCAACCACCTATTTGTCTTACCAGCTGCAAGGTACAGTGTTTAGATAAGAATGAGAAGAATCTATAGGACTGACCTAGGCCCTTTACATGTGTATGACAGTTGTTGAGTTTGGTCTATTTGTAGAATTCTTAGCAGTTGGATCAGAGCCCTTTGGCTTACTATTGGGAATCTATTTCTCATAGTGGGTTGTGTTGGCTAGCCTTAATACAAAGGGACTATCTTAGTAGCTTATACTATGCTTTGTTGATACCCATGGGTAGCTTGCCCCTTTTAGAACAGAAACTGAGGAGTAGTTGATGGGGGAAAGGGGAGGCAGGGAAAAGGAACAGGAAGAGAGGAGGGAGGGGAAATTACAGTCAACATGTCAAATAATTGAAAAAAATATTAAAAGGAAAAAATAAGTAGGCTATTATTGTTCTCTGTCCTTTGATATAGATCAGATTGAAGTTTCTTATGCATGTTCATTTAATAGCTGAAACAGAAAAGTCATCTGTTAAGAGCTCTGACCCTCAAAGTTACTAGTTTATATGTCATAGAAAAAACTAAGAAAATATCAGTTATTCAGTGTTACTCATGCATTAATTGCTATAGTTCATTATTTCACTACTTTTTCAGAGAATCACCGCATATGTGGTGAATGTGAGAAGATCTTGCATCAAGGCACAAAGCATTTTATCCATGATCATGAAAATACCCAAGAGAAGTCATATGAATATAATGAATTTAGCAAAGTGTTTCATGAATCCTGTCAATGTACACCTTATGACACAAGTGATACTGCGGAAAATGACCAATGCAGATTTGGTAATCACAGAGATGACTGTGTTGAAACTTTAAATATCAACACAAAAAGTGTAAACACTGGAGACAAATTTTCCAAATATAAAGTCCATGTAAACTGTTTAAATTTATGTTCCTTCATTAGCCAAAATCAAAGAACTCACACAGGAAAGCAAGAACAATATGATTCATCTTTTGAATCTAAAACAGAAGTAACATTGAAATCAACTGATGATGAGAAGAAACCACACCAATGCAGGAAATGTGGAAAATGCTTTAAGATTCACTCAATTCTCAATAGCCAACAGAAAACTCATACTATAGAGGCACCCTATAAATGTACAAAATGCAGTAAATTCTTTCTGCACCTTTCACAACTCAAAGTACATTACAAAATCCACTGTAGAGAAAATCCTTACAAATGTCCACAATGTGGTAAGTGCTTTTATCGTACATCACACTTTGAAAGACATTACAGGAGCCACATTGGAGAGAGACCTTACAAATGTAGTGAATGTGACAAATCCTTTACCACAAAAGGCCATCTTGGGATTCATCAGAGAATTCACACAGGAGAGAAGCCTTATAAATGTAGTTATTGTGACAAATCCTTTACAACTGGCTCACATCTTAAAGTACATCTAAAAAGACATACAGGTGAGAAGCCTTACAGATGTAATGAATGTAACAAATGTTTTACCGAGAAAGGGGCATATAGAATTCATCAGAGAATACATACTGGAGAGAAACCTTACAAATGTAATGAATGTGACAAATCCTTTAAAAGTAGCTCATGTCTTAGAGTACATCTGAAAAGGCATACAGGTGAGAAACCTTACAAATGTAGTGATTGTGAAAAATCCTTTACTGAGAAAGGGGCATATAGAAGTCATCAAAGAATACATACAGGAGAGAAACCTTACAAATGTAGTGAGTGTGGTAAATCTTTTACTGAGAAAGGGGCATATAGAATTCATCAGAGAATACATACAGGAGAGAAACCTTACAAATGTAGTGAATGTGGCAAATCTTTTACCAAGAAATGTTCATATACAACTCATCAGAGAATACATACAGGAGAGAGACCTTATAAATGTAACAAATGTGAAAAATCTTTTGCTAGGAAAGGTGGTCTTAGAACTCATCAGAGAGTACATGCACAAGAGAAACCTTACATATGTAGTGAATGTGACAAATCCTTTACCACAAAAGAATATCTTAAAACTCATCAGAGAATTCACACTGGTGAAAAACCTTACAAATGTAGTATTTGTGACAAATCTTTTACCACAAAAGACTATCTTAAAATTCATCAGAGAATCCACACAGGAGAGAAACCTTACAAATGTAGCATATGTGACCAATCCTTTACCAGAAATGGCTCTCTTAGAACTCATCAGAGAATCCACACAGGAGAGAAACCTTACAAATGTAGTGAATGTGATAAATCCTTTACTCGAAAAGGCTATCTTAGAGTTCATCAGAGAATACATATATTACAGAAACTTTAGAAATGTAGCAAATGTGAGAAATCCTTTACTGCTGTGAGGTGGTAATGTTTGTCTGTATGCTGTGAATATCATTCTGTAAATAAAGGAACTGTTTTGGCCTATGTCAAGTACCACAGGAGTAGGCAGGAAAATTGAGCTTCAGGTAGGAGCAGGGCGGAGGAAGACAGATTTCATCCAGCTGACAGGAAAGAAGCATGTTGGAATATAGGTGAACCACGGGCACAACCACATTTTATGTAGATTAATGGAAATGGGTTGAATTAAAATGGAACAGCTTGCTAGCAATGTACCTGAGACATAGGCTAAACAGGATGAAATTAATATTAGTGTCTAAGTTATGTTTTGATGGAAAAGCAACTGTGGGCAGGTCTGGTCCTCTGGCCTGGATAGGGCCAGAAACCTCATACAACAGATGGTGCGCGCCTGAAAATTCTCTGATGGAAAGAAATGATCACATCAGCTTCCAGGATGCCAATTAAGATAATCTAGGCTCAGGACCCCATGAGATTGTCAATGCCCTTTAATCAACAGGAAGTAGCAATGAAATGCTATGTCCAAATTCCCAAAATATTGCTTGTAAATGTCTGTTTTCATTATAAATTATTAATGGTCATAGTCTCCTTCCAAGAAAAGGTGTGAGGGGATATGATATAGGAATAATTTTAAAAAGATAGATGGATTTTGGTTTATTGATACACATTCAAGGTCAATTTAGCTTTGCTGTGTATTCTTGTACTCCTGTTTAAGGTATGATTATGTAACTCATTTAAAAATTGTAATGTGTAATTAAGAAATGCAGATTAATAGTCATCTTTGATAACCAAACTTATGTTCATGTTAAGTTTTTGTAGGTATACAAAGATATATTTTAATTAGATAGGTAATCTCCAAACTCTTCTAAGACCTACAGAATATGGCACTTAAATTTTTTTAAGAACTTAGACTTTTCGGGAAAGTGAGACAGGTCTGCTCCTGGCACCACCAATGTACTTGAAGAGAATGATGGGCATGAAAGAAACTTCATGTGGAATTTACTCTGTAGCAACAGTTAGCCACTGGACAAGAAACTATTCTTGTACTGGCTGCTGGACAGTATGCTGTATAAACTGGACATGCAGGTTCCATAGGAAAGTGACCTTTGAACTTTGGTGGAACAAGCAGAGATGGTCCTTCAGTTTCCTGCGCTGCAAAGAAAATTTCCAGACATCTTTCAGGACACAAGGAGGAGCAACTGATGAATTATGCCAGATTTCCTGCATCACTGAAAGGTACGCCAGGGTCTCTGGGCTTATAGGCTAAAGATGGATGCCCCAATGTTACAAAGGAACCTTGGGTGACTGACCAGGCAGACAAGTGTCATCTCTGTCACTTTATGTTTTGGAAGTTGCTTACTCTTTCTGTTTACTTGTGTCATACTATATCCTTTTGTGGTCTTTGATGTAGCTAAAGATTTGATAATTATAGTTTGTCTTAGGTACTTTAAAAGAGATATTAGATATGAAACTAGACTCACAAGGATAAAATAGACAACAGAATATTTTCTTTAATCTTGTTAATAACAAATAGACTAGATATTGTAACTCTAATTCTTGCTTGAAAGTTGTTTTTTTTTAATATATAATTTACCTATATTTAAATTGAAACTTTTTTGATTTCACAGAAAAAAGGAAGAGAGGTGGGAATACTCACTGTATGCTGTGGATATCATTCTGTAAATAAAAGAAATTTTTTGGCCTGTGTCAAGCACCATAGAAGTAGGTGAAGAAATTGAGGTTCAGGTAGGAGGAGGGTGGAGTCAGACAGACTTGATCCAGCTGCCAAGGAAGAAGCATGTAGGAATACAAGTGAGCCACAGGCCATGTCCACGTGGTCAGGTAGATTAATGGAAATGGGTTGAATTAAGGTGAAAGCTAGCTAGCAGTATGCCTGAGACATAAGCCAAACAGGATGAAATTAATGTAAGCATTTGAATCATTTGGGGAGGGAAGCGGCAGTGGTCTGGTCCTCTGAGCAGGATAGGGCCAGAAACCTTGTATAACACTGATGATTCAATTCTTAGAATATGTTTCAGGATATTTGATTACACTTAAGAACCCAGAACTATTTGGCAGGAATCAGCCATAGAGAATAAAAAGGGGTATGGAAGACTGATAGACAAACACAAGAAGGAGTAGGGAATGATTTGGGATTTTGTTGTTTTTTGGATTAAGACGGCTTCACAGATACTCTTGCTATGGCCAAAAAGGAAGGCCATTTGGTTGCTTCTTGGCCTTTCTGAACTAGTAGGGTTTTATCTCAACATCTGATTCTCAAGTCTTTATTGGTAAATATAACCATAAAGACTGTTAAAAGCTACATATGGTAGCTATGGCAAGGCAATGCCAGCAGAACTAGAAATCCCATCAAGCCACGGTTTGAGCACCAGGCTGTTTAATGCTGTGCCATAGGGCCGCAGTCAGGTATAACTACTAACCAGACAGAAGAATATGAACAGATCAGAGAATAGATGCTAAAAAGGAAACTTAAAATGTAATTGATGAGACAAATTCTTTCCTTTTGCTCATTTGTAAGATGACATTAGGGAATTTACTCAGGAGAGAAACTTTATAAGTGTAATAATACTTACTTAGTTCAGGTTTTATTGCTCTGAAGAGATACCATGACTATGGCAGTTAATTTAAAAGAAAACATTTAATAGGAACTGTCTTACAGTTCTAGATTTATTCCACTGTTCTCGAATATTCCACTGTTCACTATGTGGGAAACATAGTGACATGTGGGAAGACATGGTGCTAGAGAAGAAGCTGAGACATCTACATCTTAATCATTGGACAGAAGGAAGTGAGCTGTGTACACAGTGTGGCTTCAGAACATATGACACCTCAGTGCCCACCTTGATGGTGACTTTCCAACAAGGCCACACCTACTCAAACAAAGTCATACTTCCAAAACAAACCCTGTAGCTCAAGCATTCTGACATGAGTCCATGGGGGTGCATACCTACTCAAAGCACTATAGTGCTCAATGTGAAACATTTTTATCTACACAATTACTGAGAACATACCAAAGCATTCATATGGGAGAGAAAACTTAAAATAATGTATGCAGAAAAGTCTTTACCAGCTTTTAGATCTTAGAAAACATCTGAAAATTAATACTGTCATAAAAGTATTCATGAGAAGTAATTTAGTATGTGCTTAACCCAATCTCTATTCTTACCTACACTTGGGACTGCACACCCAAGAATTATTATGAACATGAAGAATTTATGAAAGCTTTTAAGCTAGCTTTTAATTTTAGAAAACTTTAAGAGTTTATATAGAGGGAAAATGTAGAACAGTATTTATTAATTCAAGTACTTCATACTGAAGACAGTGCAGAAACCTCAAATATATGCTATTATTGCCTAACAGTTTCCTGGAGACTGAAATGGTCCATTCTGAAGGCAAGCTGATTAAGGCAGAAAATTATTTCAAAACAGCTTAAAGAAATACCTAAAACTGACAAGGTTTGATACTCTTAAATGAAAAAACTCAGAAGTCATACCCCTTAGAAGAGGATTTTAATCAAGATTAAGCAGCTCTTAAATGCCTAAACAAAAGCATTAGCTCAACTATGTTTATAGCAGCATTATTTGTAGTAGCAAGAACCTGGAAACAACCTAGATGCCCATCAACTGATGAATAGATTAACAAACTGTGGTACATCTATCTACACAATGGAGTTCTACTCAGCAGTAAGAAAAAATGATATCCTAAAATTTGCATGCAAATGGATGGATTTGGAGAATATCCTCCTAAGGGAGGTATCACAAACCCAGAAAGATAGGCACAGGATGTATTCACTCATAAATGGATTATAGGCAAAATGCAAAGACTACTCAAACTGCAAACCACAACCCTTGAACAGCTTGGGATCAAAAAGAACTTAAGTGAGACATTCAGGGATTTCCCTAGGAAAAGAAAATAGAGAAGATCTCAGTAGCAAATTGGGATCATAACAGGTAGTGACCAAGGGAAGATGAGAATAAATCATGAGAGATGGAAATAGCTGAGTGAGAGTAGTAACAAAGAGACAAAAAGAGATGGATATTTTGATAGAGGAAGCCAGTGAGGGGTTGGAAAAAGACCAGGTACTAGGAAAACCCCCAATAACCCACAGGATGTCCCTGGCTACATCCCAAACCAATAATGGAGGGGATGCCTAAACAGGATTTTCCCTATAATCAAATGAAAAACCACCCTAAGTGCCATCACAGAACCTACACCCAATAATAAATGGAGGTGGGGGCAGAAATCCATGTCTGAGCACTGGGCTGAGCTCAGCTGGAGAGTGAAGAAGAGTCTGTAGGAGAAGGGATGGCAATTATGAGGAGGACTCCCACAGAGATGGTTACCTGGAGCTCTGGGGAACCCACTGAATCAAAAATAGCCCCTGGGGAACCATAGGAAAAAGAACTATTCCTCCAAGGTTAGGCATGGGCAGGATGTGTAGCTTCAAGGGGTGGGATCAGACTGTGTTCATATAAATATGCTGGCACTTTGGAGCCCATTTCCTGAAGAGGAGTGCCAAACCCATTCTTGATATTGGGATGAGGAAGTCAGACATGCCTGGAGTGGATGCACCATGCTGAGCGTAATTACCCACCTTGGAACTTCCTGCCCTTTTTGGGGAGGGGATAGTGGATAATGTGGGGGTAGGCTCAAGGCAGACTGAGAGGGATTGAGAACAGGGAGGGATGGATGAGCAGGGGGATACATAAAAAAAGACATTTTAAAAAATAAATAAATAGAAAAAACCGAGTTAGCTAGCAATGTGTCTGAGCCATAAATTCATCAGCATGAAATTAATATAAGCCTTTGTATTGTAAGGAAGGATTTTTTGTGATGTGCTAACACTTTCCTTGCCCCTAGTGAATCCATGTTCCAGGAAGAAGTCTCCTCCTCCTCCCGAGAAAAACTGCAGCCACCTAGTTATCTGCTTGAGTAAACTCTCCTCCCTGGGAACGACTGCCACTTCCCTATCTCGCCTCAGACAACTCCCCTCCCCTACTCAAAGAGCCCTATAAGAAATAAGCCCAAAGAGCAATCGAGGCTCTTGGCCTCCCGAGTTGCCTTGAGCCCACATGCATGTGTAAACCTTGTCTTTGTATGTAAACCTTGTCTTTGTGTATAATAAACTGTCTTTTTGCCTGTCATCAGTGACTGGTCACTTGTCTTTTTGCGTCCACTGGTAACATTTGGAGGTCCCACCAAGATTTGAGTAACTCTGGACGCTGACTGAAATTGTAAGTGACATGGCTCAGGGCTGGCTGTGGCTGCTGAGATGAGGCTTAAGTCCCTCTCAGAGGTCATGACCGACGTGTCAGGGGGTCGCCCCAGAGTGTGGGGGCATCCAAGGACGCTTAGAAGCCCATCTGTCGGTAGAAGCCGAATCTGTACAGTTGTTGCCAGCCAGTTTTACATTTGAGCCCGCTCCAAGGTCCTGACTGCTAGATTTGGTTTTATTTTCCTTTTGCCGTTCGTGGTGCTGCCGGCTTTGTCTGTCAGTTTTATCTGTGTGTGTGTGTTCGTGTTAGTCCCATCTGGGGCACAGGACCATTGAGTCCTGTGCCGACTGGAGTTGCCTCTGAGACAGAGGAGGCCATCTGGTCATTCTTAACTATTCAAGGGCTCGTGTGGGGTCCATTTGGGCTCACCTCTTGGAGAAGAGAGCAACCGAGGGAACCTGTTTCGTCCCGGAATTTGTTAAAATTTGTATGTGTTCTGTCAATATACTTTTAATCTTTCTATTCCTCTAAGATACCCCAAGCTTTGGGATAGAGGGAGAGGGAGAGCCGTTTCATGTTTGTCTCCTCTTTTCCCTCCTGTGCCTGGCAGCATTCCTGTAACAGTCTTCGGAAAACTATCCATTGCCCTCTTCAGACTACCCCTGTTGATGAATGTGTGAGTGCATGAAAAATGTGGTCACAGTGCTTAATGTTTAGACTCGTGTGTATGCATGTTTTGGGGCCCAGTCAGAAAGTTCCCATTTGCCTTATTGGAAAATTTTTTGTCTGTTTCTCTAGAAAGTTATTCATGCTATTCTGATGTGTTTTCTAATTTTGTTATAAGTATAAAGCCACAACAGAGTCACTGACTGTAGTTGCTGAGACAAAAAGACTGCTGCTTTGATCACTCAGACCCAGCGCCCTAAGTGGGACCCAAATGACCCTAAAGGTAATAGACATTTACAGCTCCATCACTAGACTCTAATGGTGGGTCTCCGAGCAGCAGCTTGTCACCCCACTAATTTGGCCAAGGTAAGAGAGGTAATGCAGGGCCCCAAAAATAGATGGCTTACAAGACATAGCATTGAGGGATTTAGTTAAAGAGGCAGAGAAAGTGTTCTATAAGAGAGAAAGAGAAAAAAAAAGATAGCAAAAAAAGAAAGAGCCGAAAAAAACTGAGAGATTAAAAAAAAAACAAAAAACAAAAACAAAACAAACAAACAAACAAACAAACAAAAAACCTCACTAAAATCCTAGCTACCATAATAGAGAATCGAGGCAGGCAAAGGAGAGATAGGAACCTGGGTCCACTCCAGAAGTTAGGTCCTAACCAATATGCTTATTGAAAAAAAGAAGGACACTGGGTAGAAGATTGCCCGCAGAAGAAAAAGAAGCCAATAAATCTCCTTGCCCTCGAAGACTAGGAGAGTCAGGGTTCCGACCCCCTCCCCAAACTCAGGGTTACCTTTAACGTGAAAGAGACCCCAATTGACTTTAAAATAGACACCAGAGCAGTCTTCTCAGCGCTACAAGCACCCTTGGAAAGCACCTGTCAAACTGAAGGTCCCTGGTCCAGGGAGCAAACAGGAGCCGCCATCGAGCCTAGACCACCAAAAGAACTATAGACTTGGGCAAGGGTAAAGTCCAGCATTCGTTCCTGGTAATTCCCTGAATGCCCTGCACCATTGATGGGGAGGGACCTGCTCACTAAATTAGGGGTCAAGATCACCTTCCACCCTCAGGGGCCTGAGGCGAAATTTACTAACCCCCTTGTTAGCCAGCCTGCGCTAACTATGCTTACCTTGACCACTGAAGGAAAAATACAAAATATATGAGCCTCCCCCCTCCCCCCAGATCTCTGGCAGAACAGAAAGAAGATTAGATACAAACATTTCCTGAAGCCTTGGCGGAGACAGCTGGCCCAGGACTGGCAGTCCAGCGGCCTCCCGTAGTAGTGACCTTAAAACCATCTGCCATCACTGTATGGTGAAAAACAGTATTATATGAGCAAGGAGGCTAGAGAAGAAATTAGACCCCACATTCAGAGACTGCTGGAGCAAAAAATCTTAAAACCATGCCAGTCCAAGTAAAATACCCCGCTCCTCCCTGTAAAAAAAGCCTTGGACTGGGGATTACAGGCCGGTCCAGGACCTCCGAGAAGTCAAGAGCTGGGTTCTACACATCCATCCAACTGTTCCTAACCCATATAATCTTTTGAGCACCCTCAGTCCCAACAGGCAATGGTACACGGTCCTAGACCTGAAAGATGCCTTCTTCAGCCTGCACCTTCATGAATCCAGCCAGTTATCCCCTATTTGCTTTCAAACAGACAGAACCAGAAGCCAGCTTTTTGGGGCAGCTTACCTGGACGAGACTGCCTCAAGGCTTCAAAAACTCCCCTGTCATCTTTGATGAAGCCCTACACCAGGACCTGGGACTGTTCCGTTGCACTAATCCTGAGGTAACCCTGCTGCAATATATAGATGACACGGAGCAATGTAAAAAAGAGACGGAAAGGCTGCTTATTAAGTTGACCAAATTAGAATATAGGGCCTCTGCCAAAAAGGCACAGATTTGCCAACCTGAAGTGGTTCTTTTTGGGCTATACCCTAAAAGAGAAAAAAAGATGGCTAAAAGAGGCCAGGAAAAAGACTGTCACTATGACCCCACCCCCCACTCCCTCACCCCCCCATCCCCACAGCTAAGAAAATTTTTAAAAACTGCTGGGTTTTACAGACTATAGATACCGGGGTTTGCTACCCTAGCAGCACCCCTGTAACCCCTACTGAAAGAAGGGTCAAAATTCTTGTAGACCCTAGAACAACAAGAAGCTTTCGATCAGATTAAGAAAGCCCTACTTTCAGCCCCAGTTCTGACTCTCCCTGATATAAGCAAGCCATTTCATCTTTATGTAGATGAGAGGCATGGGGTGGCAAAGGGGGTCCTGACCCAGGCGCTGAGACCCTAGAAAAGACCAGTGGCTTACTTTTTCATAAAGGCTAGACTCGGTAGCAAAAGGATGGCCTAAATGCCTGCAATCCTTTGCAGCTGTACCGGTTCTAGTGCAAGATGCTAACGAACTGACTTTGGGGCAGAAATTAACCATACTAGCCCCCCATGTGCTAGAAAGCATCATCCGACAGCCCCCAGACCGATGGCTCACAAATGCTCACATTACTCATTATCAAAGCATCTTGTTAGACAAAGATAAAATTACTTTTAGTCCCCCAACCGCCTTAAATCCAGCTACCCTGCTACCGGAAGAAAGTAGAAAACCAGTGGCCCACCAATGCCAAGATATCTTGGCAGAAGAGGCAGGAGTCTAGCAGGACCTTAGAGACACTCCCCTACTGCACTCAGACCTGATCTGGTACACAGATGGAAGCAGCTTCCTACATGAAGATGCCTTTTCAGGATAGATAAAATCCTGCCCCACCAAGTGTAAAACTGCCTCAATAGTGGTAAAAAAATATCATAAAAAAAATAGTCCCCCGGTTTAGACTCCCGAAGATAATAGAGTCCAATAACAGACCAGCGTTTGTGGCCCAGGTAAGTCAGAGGGTAGCCAAGATATTAAAAATTAATTAAAAATTACATTGGGCCTATTAAAAATTAATTAAAAATTACATTGGGCCTATTAAAAATTAATTAAAAATTACATTGGGCCTATTAAAGATTAAATAAAAATTACATTGCGCCTACTGACCCCAAAGCTCAAGACAGATAAAAAATAAATAAAGCGATTAAAGAGACCCTGACCAAATTGTCCATGGAGACTGGACATAGAGATTAGACAATGCTCCTACCCTATGCTTTATTTCAGGATAGAAATACTCCTTCTTCTAAGACGGGTTCAACACTGTTTAAAATCCTCCATAAAATCCACTCTCCTGTAAAGGACTTGGTTGTCCCCCACTTCTGATAAAGAGCTCCCACATCTGACAGGTTACGGCTCCTGGAAAAAGTCTAGCACTCCCTGTCAGCAGCTCTCTGACCTCTACCAGCCTGAGAGAGATGGAACCCCACACTGGTTCCACATGAGGGACTTTGTCTATGTCCGCCGCCACCATCATTGCACGATCAAGCCCCGGTGAAAAGGACCCTACCACGTATTCTTGACTATACCTACTGCAATAAAGATGGATGACATCACGGCCTGGATACACGGCTCGAATCTCAAGCCTGCGCCTGCTCCTGATGATCACCAGTGGACTGTAAAAAGAAAAACTGACAGCCCCCTCAAGCTTCGGGTTCACCGAAGAAATACCTAGCCCACATCAGTCCCAACCTCAGACTTGGCAAGTACTCTCGGGAACTAGGGACGTGCTAAAAAGTATATCCACCCCAGAGCATCCACCTTGGACCTGGTGGCCCCCGTTACACCCTGACATTTGCCAGCTGGCTGCAGGACTAGATACCTGAGATATACCTGAACAACAGCCAGGTGTAGGTTTCCATCTATAAAGGCCCTATCCCAAATCCTGACTCGATGAGATGTGCTTCTCCCAAATTGAGGCGTAATTTATATTACATACCCTTCTATGTCTTCCCGAGGGATGGGAGGACACAAGCCCAGGTGCACAAATGCAGGGACCGGAATCCTTCTATTGTAAAGCATGGGGATGTGAAACCAGAAACCAGAGACCACTTCCTGGAAACCCCAATTCAGCTGAGATTAGATAATAGTCGAGTGAAATGACTCACACCCAAAAAGCAGTCATCAGCCTGGAAGGGGACCCTGTCCCATCGACTCACTCAACTAGGGAACAAATCCTACCTGGTGCCACCAGACTGCCCTCTATAATGTACTCAACACTACTTTTTAAGACAAAGAAAAAAAAAAAAAAAGATACCCACTCCAGGTAGATCCAAGGGAAAACATGAAGACTTAAATTTCATATTAAAGGCTATGATTTTTGGTCTGCTGTTTAAGATAAGACTTCAGTTGGGTCAGACAGGAAAAAGCCCCATTGGTCCTAACCAAGTGCTAAAAGATCAGGGCCCCCCAAAGCTAAACAAGCCTGTGACTTCCATCCCCCCCGCTGACCTGAGCACACTTCCAGCAGCTGTTCCTTCCACTTGGGTGCCTTTCCTGACCTAGGTGCCAACAGGCCAACGGTTGATAACTTAGTCCTTGAAAGATACGCAGCCCTCAACAGCACTCAGCCAAACTTCACTGACTCTTGCTGGCTGAGCTTGAGTGCCGGACCCCCTTATTATAAAGAGATACCAATAAATGAGAGCTATAACGAGAGTAACAGCCCTGCTCAGTGTAACTGGAGAAACCACCATCAGCTTACCCTCCCTGAGGTGTTGAGATGAGGAATTTTTCTAACCCTCTGGGCTAGACAAAAGAAGATGTTCCCAGATAGTTCAAGTGAAGCCCAACAACTCTTACCTCATACCACTAGCTGGGCATGCAACATGGGGCTTACGCCTTGTGTTTCTACCCAAGCTTTTAACAGCACCAGAGATTTCTGTGTTCTAGTTAAAGTCTTTCCCCAGCTCCTCTACCACCAGAGTGAAAACTTTAAAGAGGCAGTGGAGGGGCGGACCAGATTTAAAAGAAAACCTGTCACCCTGACCCTAGCAATTCTACTGGGGGTTGGGGTGGCTACCGGAATAGATACTGAGACAGACGCCTTGGTTGAAGGGACCCAGCATCTAGTTTTACTCCAGTCTGCCATTACTCAAGATTTAAATGCTATTAAAACTTCTATAAATGCCTTAGAAATATCCCTTTCTTCCTTGTCGGGGGTTGTGCTACAGAATAGGCAAGGTTTAGATATGATGTTCCTGAAAAAAAAGAGGGCTTTGTGCAGCCCTCAAAGAAAAATGCTGCTTCTATGCTGACCACACAGGAGTAGTTCGTGACTCCATGACAAAATTGAAAAAAACGACTTAAGGCTAAAAAAAAAAGTTATTAAAACAACAGAGATAGTTTGAGAGTTGGTTCACTACGTCCCCCTGGCTTACGACCCTGATTTCCATCCTAGCTGGACCATTAATAGTGCTCCTCCTAGTTATAACTGTAGGCCCATGTATATTAAATAAGGCTATAAATTTCCTGCAAAAACAGAGCAGCTCAGTCAAGATGATGTTAATCAGACAGCAATATGCAGATCTTCCAGAGACCCGGAAATCTGATCTCTAAGATTAAAAATATTCACGACTTGAACATGGGAATGTAAGGGAGGAATTTTTGTGATGTGCTAACACTCTCCTTGCCCCCAGTATACCCATGTTCCAGGAAGAAGCCTCCTCCTCCTTTCCGAGAAAAACGGCAGCCACCTGGTTATCTGCTTGAGTAAACTCTCCTCCCTGGGAACGACTGCAACTTCCCTATCTCACACCCCAGACAACTCCCCTCCCCTACTCAAAGAGCCCTATAAGAAACAAGCCCAAAGAGCAATCGAGGCTCTTGGCCTCCCGAGTTGCCTTGAGCCCACATGCATGTGTAAACCTTGTCTTTGTATGTAAACCTTGTCTTTGTGTATAATAAACTTTGTCTTTTTGCCTCTCATTAGTGACTGGTAATTTGTCTTTTTGTGTCCACCAGTAACAGTATGATTACTTGGGGTAAGTAGATGCAGGATTGCAAGTAGGTCTGATCCTTGGGAATAGACTGGAAAGTCCAGGCCAAAAATTTACTATTATACACAGCTCTTGTTAATGATGGCAGCCACCATGTGGGCAGGCTTTGTTAAGCAAGTCCAGGGAATCTTGACAGCTGGAGTGAAGTGGAAGACAACCAGAGATAGTGAAATGAAAGCGTACGATTGGACCTGGACAATCTCTCTAGAGGAGTTAGGGGAAATGAAGTTGAAGCAGAAGCTATGTTAGCATGGGAATTTCAATAGCATTAAAGGAAGAGCATGGTGAAATCCTAATTAGAGCATCCAGGTTACCTGTATCAGGGCATGATGGATCAGAAATATTCTCTAGTAGCCATGTTTAAAACCAAAAACTGAACAAAGATGGGATCTAGCAGGCGTGGGAAAACTACAGGATAAAAATCTCAATGCCTAATATCTATCTTTTTACGTCTAAGAAAAGTTGAAGTCTCATTTAGTTGAAAATTAAAGCTGGCTTTGAAGTTAGAGCATGACTCTCTTCTCTAATCCCCAGCATGCTTGTTAAAGAAAAACGCAACATCTCTGTTATATCAGAAGGGACACCTGATATGAGACAGAAGAAAAATCAAAATTAGAGAACTATTCTGTTACTACTAATCTCATGATCTTTCAATATGAATTTTATATAAAGATGTATAAAAGTAATATGTTCTTTTAAATATTTTCTCATGATATTAATGATTACATAAAGTACTAATTGTAGAAAAAGCTTTATCTAGTTTCCTGTACAGTTTTGGGGTTTGAGTCTCTTATTAATTTTTTTTTTTTGCAATGAATCTTCATGATGCTTAACTGTGACCTTTCATGTATCCTAAAGGAAGATGGGGCCCCACAACAATGATTTCATATTTTATATCAATCAGGATAATGCCACTAGGCTGACAAAAACCAACAAGAGATTGACTTTGGACTCCATACTGCTCAGGACATGCAGAGATGAACCAGCCTCATAGATCACTCTAGCCAGGACTTGAGACAAGCCTTTTTTTTTTTTGTTATGCAAAGACTGAACGACAAATGATACAGCTACCTATTCTAGGACTTGACAATTAAACCTAATTTTTCTTTTAGAATTTCTTAAAAATTCTGTCACCTCCAGACAACAGGAAGTAAATTTGAGAACATAACATCCACATCCTCAAAAGATGGGGTGGGTGGTTTTTGATATTTCAATAGGTTATGGATAATTGTCATTAGTCAAGATTTATAAATTGTTACTGGTAATGATTAGAAAAAAACTTAACAAAAGAGATTAGACTCAGAGATCTTTAAAAAAAAAAAAAAACCAAAAAGAAAAATAAGGATACAGATGTGATAGGATAAAAAGATAAATCATTGAATCTATTCTAAGGGGGGAAAATAGATGTGACAAGATATAAAGGTAGATTCTTGAATCTATTTTTAAAAGCAACTATTAGTTTTAAACTTTTTACATTGGTTTGGATTTTTGTATGTTGTACACAATGGGTGTATATTGATATAAAGTTGAAATTAATTTTGTTACTGTACATTTTTCTATTCTTGTTCAAGGTATATTACCTATGTAGGTCATATAACAATGAATCCAAATTGCTAGTTCTAGAAAGCTATTATTACTAGTTAGGATATAAAGAAATACAAGTTAGTTAGTCATTAAAATCAAATTTATAATCACATTAGATATGTTTTCAATGTCAAAAAGAGATACATTTTAGAGAAATATGTCATCTGTAAACACTTCAGAGACCTACAGATTATGCCATTTCAAATATTTTAATAACATAGATTCTTTTTATTTTTATGACTATAAGACATGTTTTTCCGGGCTGGAGAGATGGCTCAGTGGTTAAGAGCACCGTCTGCTCTTCCAGAGGACCCGGGTTCGATTCCCAGCACCCACATGGCAGCTAACAACTGTCTGTAGTTCCAGTTCCAGGCAAACACCAAGGCAAATAAATAAATAAAAATAAAGTTTAAAAAAAAAAAAAAAAAAGACATGTTTTTCCTTGGTTCCCTTATTCAGAGAAGATGATGAGCAGCAAAGATATACCACATGGAATCTACTCTCTTTGTGGCAAATATTAGCCACTGTATAAGAAAGTTCTCTTGCTTTGACTGATGACAGTGTGGTGTCTGGAATGAATAAGCAGAATATACAAACAAGAACTGCTGAACCTTGCCAGGACAAGTTAGAAAGGCCATTTGGAATGTTCTGCTTCACAGAGAAGTCTGTCAGATATGCTAGGCCTGTAAATCCATGATGCTTCATTGCTGCAGAGGAACTTTGGATGACTGTTCAGGCAGCCAGATGTTTCTGTCATTTTTCTCATATATGGAAGTTACTTGATTGTACATCATGTTTACTTAGTTAATATTATTTCCTCAAGTCTCAGCAGGAGTTGGAGATGAAAGAGTAAATTTTATACTTCTCTTAATTACAGATTCAGGGAAAAAACTTACTAAGAGGTGTACAGTATACAAGTTTGAGAGACATCAAAACATGGTTTTCAGTTGGTAATACAAGTTAAATAGAGAGCAGAGAAGGACTGAGGACTTTGAAATTCAGACCCTGTACAGAGATGAGGAGATTCCGACACCAAGAACACTATTCTGGAGAGTCGCTCTCTGGAACCAGGGTCAATCTCTAGAGTATGATCATAGACTCTCCCTAGCTAACAGGACTAGAGTTTAGCTGTAAGGGGCTCCTCCAGCTACACCTAAAAGAGGGGACCTTGCACAGCTGTGCCATACCTCCAAGTGTGTCAGCAGAGAAGGACTGAGGATTTGAAATTCAGTACACTGTCCAGAGCAGAGTCAGAGACCAAGCAGACCACTTGCTCAGAGAAGAGAGGAGATACACAAGCCCTCTTGCCACAACTGACTAGGAGCTGTCTATCATGAAACACTGAAGCCATGGCCAGATGCCAGTGCAAAACTACATATAACAATAAAAAGAGCAACAAGGCAACACCAGAAAAAACTGGTGATTCTACAACTATAAGACCTGAACAGAACAATGAAGAGGAAACAGAAAGAAATAACACCAAAAACGCCTTTATGAACATCATTGAAGCCTTCAAAGAAGATATAAAAAATTCCCTTGAAGAAATAGAAAATACAAACAAAAAATTGGAAGAAATGAACAAATCTTTGAAAGAAAACCAAGAAATGGTAAGCCAAAACACGAAAGAAACATTCCAGGAATTAAAAACTAAAATAGAAGCAATGAAAAAGACAAAATATTAGGCAAAGTTCAAAATAGAAAATCTGAAGAAAAGAGCTAGAACTACAGATACAAGCATAACAAACAGAATCCATGAGATGGAAGACAGAATCTCTGGAGTTGAAGACTCAATGGCAGAAATAGATACATCTGTCAAAGAATGCATGAAAACCAAAAAAGCCAAAACATAAAATGTTCATGAAATCTGGGGCACCATGAAAAGACCTAACCTGAGAATAATAGGAATAGAAGAAAAAGATAACCACCTCAAAGGCAAAGATAATGTATTCAATAAAATCATAGAAGAAAACTTCCCTAATTAGAGAAAATGCCTATAAAGATACAAGAAGCTTACGGAACACCAAATAGATATGACCCTAAAAAAAGTCAGCTTGCCACATAATAATGAAGACACAAAACATACAGAACAAAGAAAAAATATTGAGAGTTGCAAAAGAAAAGGGCCAACATACATATTGATGCAAAACCATCAGAATAACACCTGACTATTCAATGGAAACAATGAAAGCTAGAAGGGCTTGGTCAGAAGTTATATAAACATTAAAAGAAAATGGCTGCCAACCTAGACTACTATACCCAACAAAAGTATCAATCAGCATACATGGAGAAAAGAAGATACTTATGACAAAGTCATATTGAAACAATACCTATCTACCAATCCAGCCCTACAGAAAGCATGAGAGGGAAATACCAACCTAGAGATCCCAGGCATACTCATGTAACCACAAACAATCAATAATCCCACAGAAAAGAAGCCCAGAGAAAGGAAATACATAAAAGCTACCACCAAAAACAACAGAAAATATCAATCATTGATCAATAATATCCCTTAATATCAATTGGACTCAATTCACCTATAAAAAGACACACACTAACAAGATGGATACAAAAACAGAAGCCATCTCTCTGCTGCATTCAAGAAAAAAACCTCAACCACTAAGACAGACACAGGCTCAGAGGGAAGGGTTGGGAAGAATTTTCCAATTAAATGGGCCTAAGAAACAAGCTGGGGTTGCCATCCTAATATCTAACAAAGTACATTTTAAGCTAAAAGCAATTTAAAAGGACCAAGAATACTTAGTAATTGCAGGAAAAATTGGTCAAGATGAGATTTAATGCTGAATATTATGCTCCTAATATAAGGGCACCTACCTATATAAAAGAAACACTGCTAAGACTCAAATCCAACATCAGTTCTCACACCCTAATAGAGGAAGACTGCAATACCCCACTTTCACCCCTGGATAGATCAACCAGACAGAGACTCAACAAAGAAATAAGGAGTCTAACAGAGGTTTTGATGCAAATGGATTTAATACATATTTACAGAAGATTCCACTCAAATGCAAAAAAAAATACGTATTTCTCAGGACCAAATGGAACTTTCTCTAAAATAACCACAAAACTGATCATGAAGCAAATATCAATATATACAAAAAATGGAAATAATCCCATGTATCATATCAGACCACCAGGGCCTAAAGTTAGAGTTCAACATCAAAAATCACAGAACGCCTACCAATTCATGGAAGCTAAACATCTGCTAACCAAACCACCTCTAGGTCAAGGAAGAAATTAAGAAAGAAATCAAAGTCTTCCTAGAATTTAATGAAAATGAATTCACAACGTATCCAAACTTGTGGGACACAATGAAAGCAGTCTTAAGAGGAAAATTCATAGCGCTAGATGCCTATATAAAAAAACCTAGAAAATGCCACACTAGAAAACTAACAGCTCGGCTGAAAGTCTTAGAACAATTAGAAGCAAACTAACCTAGGAGGAGTAGATGGCAGGAAATAATCAAAGTTAGAGCTGAAATCAATACAATTAAAACAAAAAGAACAATACAAAGAATCAATGAATCAAAGAGTTAGCTCTTTGAGAAAGTCAACAAGATAGATAAACCCTTATACAAAATAATCAAAAAGAAGAGAGAGAGCATCCAAATCAGCAAAATCAGAACTGAAAAAAGGGACATAACAAGAACCCCCAAGAAATCCAGAGAATTATCAGGTCATACCCTGAAAATCTACATTCTAAAAAAAATGGAAAACGTAGAAGAAATGGACAGCTTTTTGCACAGCTACCATTTACCACAATTAAATGAAGAACAGATTAATTACCAAAACAGGCCTATAACCCTTAAGGAAATTGAATCTGTCATTAAAAGCCTCCCCCAAAATAAAAGCCCTTGTACAGGTGGTTTCACTACAGAATTCTACCAAACATTCAAAAAAGAATTACTACCATTACTCCTCAAACTATTTCACATAGAAGAAACTGAAGGAATATTGCCAAATTCCTTTTATGAGGCCACAATTACCCTAACACCCAAGCTATTCAAAGAGAATTACAGATCAATCTCCCTCAAGAATATTGATGCTAAAATTCTCAACAATATTTTAGCAAGCCGTATACAACAATATATAAAAAATTTCATCCACAACGACCAAGTAGGCTTCATCCCAGAAATGCAGGGCTGGTTAAACATAGGAAAAACCATAAACGTTATCCATCATATAAACACTAAAGGAACAAAACCACATAATCATATCCTTAGATGCTGAAAAAGCCTTTGACAAAATCCAACACTCCTTTATGATAAAAGCCCTGGAGATATCAGGAATACAGGGAGAATACCTAAATATAATAAAGGTGATTTACAAGAAGCCAAAAGCCAGCATCAAACTTAATGAAGAAAAACTCAAAGCAGTCCCACTAAAATCAGGAACTAGACAAGGATGTCCTCTCTCCCCTTATCTATTCAGTATAGTTCTTGAAGTTTTAGCTAAAGCAATAAGAACAAAAGGAGATTAAGAGGATACAAATTGGAAAGAAGAAGTGAAACTATCTCTATTTGCAGATGATATAATTATATACATAAGTGACGCACAAAATTCTCCCAAGGAACTTCTTCAGATGATATACATTCAGCAATGTAGCAGGATACAAGATTAACTCAAAAAAATCAGTAGCTCTTCTATACACTAAAGATAAAAGGGCTGTAAAAGAAATAAGGGAAACATTACCCTTTATAATAGCTGCAAAAAGTGTTAAATACCTTGGAGTAACAATAACCAAAGAGGTAACAGTTCTATTTGACAAAAATTTTAAATCACTAAGGAAATAAATTGAAGAGGATATCAGAAAATGGAAAGCTCTCCCATGTTCCTGGATAGGTAGGATCAACATAGTAAAAATGGCAATTCTACCAAAAGCAATCTACAGATTCAATGCACTGTCCCTCAAAATCCCAACACAATATTTTTTAGACCTTGAAAGAAAAATACTCAATTTCATTTGGAATAAAAGGAAAGCCAGGATTCCCAAAACAATTTTGTTCAACAAAAGAACCTCAGGAAGCATCACCATCCCTGACTTCAAGTTATACAACAGAGCTACAGTAATAAAAACAGCCTGGTACTGGCTTAAAAACAGACTTGTGGATCAATGGAATAGAATTGAGGATCCAGACATTAACCCAAAAACCTATGAACACCTGATCTTTGACAAAGAGGCCCAAAATATTCAATGGAAGAAAGATAGTATCTTTAAGAAATGGTATTGGCATAGCTGGATGATAGTGTGTAGAAAAATGTAAATAGATCCAAGCCTGTCACCCTGCACAAAACTCAAATCCAAGTAGATCAAAGACCTCAACCTAAACCCAGCCACTTTGAACCTGATAGAAAAGAAAGTGGGAAATGCACTTCTATGAATTGGCACAGGCGACCACTTCCTAAATATAACACCATTGGCACAGACACTAAGATCAACAATCAGTAAGTGGGATTTCCTGAAGCTGAGAAGCTTCTGTAAAGCTAAGGACACTGTCAATAGGACAAAATGATAGCCTACAGAATTGTAAAAGATTTTTACCAACCCTAGAGATGATAGAGGACTGATCTCTAAGATATATAAAGAACTCAAGAATCAAGAGGCCAAAACCTTGAATAACCCAATCAAAAAATGGGGTTCAGATCTAATAAAGGCATTCTCAGCAGAAGAATTAGGAATGGCTGAAAGGCACCTGAAAAGTTGCTCATCATATTTAGCCATCAGAGAAATGCAAATCAAAACAGCTTTGAGATACCACCTGACACCTGTCAGATCGGCAAGATAAGAGGCACAGATGACAGCCTATGTTGGAGAGGATGAGGAGCAAGGGGACCAGTCCTCCATTGTTGTTGGGACTGTAAGCTTGTTCAGCCACTCTAGAGTGCAGTATGGCAGTTTTTCAGAAAACTGAGAATCAATTCAAGGACCCACCAATACCACTTTTGTGTGTATACCCTAAAGATGCACAGTCATACTCTAATAACATTAGCTCAACTATGTTCATAGCAGCATTATTTGTAATAACAAGAAGCTGCAAACAACCTAGATGTCCCTCAACTGAAGAATGAATTAACAAACTGTGATACATCTACACCATGGAGTACTACTCAGCAGTAAGAAAAAATTATATCCTAAAATTTGCAGGGAAATGCATGGAATTGGGGACTATTCTCCTGATTGAGGTATCACAAACCCAGAAAGATAAGCAGGAGATGTACTCACTCATTAGTGGACTCTAAACAAACAAACAAAAACAAAAAAGCCAAGCATGCCCAAGCTGCAAACCACAACCACTGAACAGCTTGGGATTTGAAACACCTTGGACTGACTCCTTGGATCCCACTCCCCCTAGAGGAACAGCTGACTCAGTCTTGATATTGAGGGGAGAAAACTGGATTTGCCAGGATTTGTTGGCTGAACTAAGCATTATTGGGACTGTGGGACCTTGAGACTGCCTGCCCATGGTGGGGATGGGGAGATGTTTAGAAGAGAGAATGACCTAATGTGATGGGACGTGGAAGGAACCTTGAATAAGGACATACAAGGATAGAAAATGTATCTTCTTTATTCATAATAATACAAAAAAAGAAGAAAAAAATAAATTGTTACATGCTTTCTTTATTTTGACGTTTTTTTAATTCATTAATGTTTTTGGACATTCCCTTTTAGATCCCCTGCAGTGGTATGCTGCATAGTGATCTTGGCTTACACAGAAGAAAGACTGGCTTGAATTATGCACTTTGCATTTCAGTTTATAATTTTAGAATCCAATACATCACTGCAGTATGGGTGCAAGGACAGGGCATAGTAAAACACTGAGGAAATCAAGAATCTGTGTCATATTGCTAAACTACTGCCCTTATAATATTTAATCTGAGCAGAAAAAGGGTTTATTGTAGTCCATTCTCTTTACAGTATGTGTTGTTGGCAGCTAAGGTATCAAATATAAATATAGTGTAAAATTTTCTATGTGAGCTAATTTTCTGAAGAAAAATTGATGTTTTAAAGTTTTATTTTTTTCCAAAATTACTTATTTTTTTTTTATTGTACTATCACTTACTTGTAACATCAGTTACCTCTCCCCTTGCTCATATAGACTCTCCTCCCCTGATCTCAGCTGTACCAAGAGCTCAGCCCAGTACTCAGCCATGTGTCTTTGCCTCTACTTTTATTCATTTTTGGATGTAAGTTCTGTGATGGCACTTAGGGTGGCTATTCATTAAATTATAGAGGAAAGTCTTATCTATGCAACACCTTCACTATTGGTTGGAACCCTAGGCAGGAACATCCTGTGAGTTCTTGTAGGTTACCCAAGAACTTTTCTAACACCTAGTCTTTTTCTAACCCACATTGGCTTCCTTTATTAAAATCTCCATCTCTTTTATTTCTCCCTTGTTGTTACTCCTCTCACTCAATCATCCCCTTCTCTCATGATTTGTTCCCACCTCTTCTAGGATGCAACTCCTTATGCTCCCAATTAGCTAAGGAGATCTTCTCTAATTTTTTCCCTAGAGGATTCCCTGGATGTTTCTCTTAAGTTTCTTCTGATCCCAAGCAACCCAGTAAACTAAATTTCCCATGATCTCTGCTCTGGTTTCTGATTCAAAATTACTGCTTTATTTTCCTCAAAAATAAATTGTAACTTGTGAGATGAAATGAATCCATTTCATCACCCAACTTTTTGTTGTTGTTTTTATCTTCTTTCCTCCCTTTTTTTCAGACAGGTTATTATTATTAATTCTGGCTTTTCAAGTGCTCAATGTTAGTTTTGCATGTGAAAGCAAATATACACTACCAAGGCCACACATACTAGAGTTTATTTAAGAGAGAATTCCCAAGCAGGTGAAGAAGCAGAAGACCAGGACAGAAGTCAGGGGACAGAGTAAAAGGGACCGGAGCATGTGCGTGCAGTCTTTTGAAGGGAGGAGGCATGTACGGATATGCATCATGGGTCCAGGGAGGTGCTTCCTTACACAGTGCCACAGGGTTTATGCAGCCATGCCTAGGAGCATGCCTCCGTACAAGGTGCATCTCACCTGAGCCGAGTTGACTCAGCTATGTGGAATGCCAGGAATCCTTACACTCAATATGTAGATTAGATTGAACTCAAACTTGCATAAATTCACCTGCCTGTGTTTCCACAGCATTGAGATTAAATGAATGTGACACTATGCTTGACCCCAAGTTAGATTTTATGAATGTTTTGTCACCTAAAAAATGTTATTAAGACAAATCCAAATGGTCCTTAATGTCAACTTGTGCCAGGAATGGTTAGTTGCTTAAAGAAAATTTATTGTCATACTACAAATGACCATGAGATTTCTTTTATTGAGTGTTAGGAGGAAACTCCTTCACTTTGCTGCATGTGCAATTAGTGTCATTCTTTCATACTAAGAAAAGAGAAAATTTTGAACATTTGATATAGATGATGGTGCAGATTTCTGGAAAAGCCAGAGAAAGTATGGAGTTAGTGAGAAATAACTACACAGGGTACAAATGGCTACATGTCTTCAATAAATATATATGGGAAGATGAAATATAGACAGCTGAGATGATTTCACTTTAATACTGTAATAGTTATAATTGTGATTTACAGAGTTTACCTAAACTAATTATATTTAACGTCTCCTAATTACATGTGCCATATTTATAAAATTTGTATAGAATTTATTTAGTAAATAAAAACAAATTCATTTAATATTTATATGTAGAAACTCAATGAAAAATGTGTCTAATGCACCAGAATGAACATTTCACATCTTATTTCAATATGTAAAATGTTGACCAATTTCATGGCTAAGCTTAAATTGTCTATTAAACCTAAAATCGTTTTCCTCACAATTTTTCTCAAAAGCACATAAACCTTGTAATATTTGCATGATTTTGTTTCTTAATTTATAAACTTTATGAATCTGACCATGAATCTTCTGTGCATAAAACTTTAAGTACTTGTGCATTAATGAAGTAGAGGATAATGTCAAGTTTTCATATTAAGACATTGGCATGCATATCTTACAAAGAATGATCCTGATAATAATTTTTATAATAAATTTCCAAAACAAATTAGTAGATTTTTAAAATTTTTCCAGTTAGGATCTGACTCTTTATCCCACTAGCCTGGAACATTCTATTAGTCCAGAAAGATTTAAATTACAAAAATCTGGAAATTGAGACCCCCATCCAGAAGTGAGCAGATTCTGGCACCTGGACCACCTGTCCAGAGAGTCCCTATCCAGGGCCCGGGTAAATCCTTAGGGTCTGATCTCAGACTCCCCATAGCAGACATGAGCTAGGCTTTGGCTGTGAGGGGCTCCTACAGCAACATCAAAAGGGGGACCTTGTATGGCCAGGCCCTGCCTCTAGGGTAAAATGCATCATCAGAGAAGAACTGAGCCCTTTGAAATTCAGAGCTCTGTCCAGAGCAGAGTCAGAGATTGAGCAGACCCCTTGCTCAGAGGAGACAGGAGACACACAAGTCCTCTTGCTCCAACTGAGTAGGAGCTGACAAGTTGTGAATAACTGAAGCCATGGGCAGATGCCAGTGCAAAAATACATATAACAATATAAAGAACAACAAGGCAACATGAGAAGAAACTGGTGGTTCTACAACTACAAGACCTGAACAGAGCAATGAAGAGGAAACAGAAGGAAACAACACCAAAAACACCTTTATGAAGATTATTGAAGCCTTCAAAGAGGATATAAAAAATCCCCTTAAAGAAATAAAAAATATACAAACAAAAAACTGGAAGAGATGAACAAATCCTTGAGAGAAAACCAAGAAAAGGCAAACCAAGAAATGAAAGAAACATTACAGGAACTAAAAAGTGAAATAGAAGCAATAAAAAGGGCAGAAAATGAGGCAAAGTTGAAAATAGAATATCTGAAGAAAAGAGCTGGAACTATAGATACAAGCATAACCAACAGAATCCAAGAGATGGAAGACAGAATCTCTGGAGTGGAAGAATCAGTAGCAGAAATAGATATATTAGTCAGAAAAAAAATCCACGAAAACCAAAAAAGGCATAACAGAAAATATTCAGAAAATCTGGGACAACATGAAAAGACCTAACCTGAGAATAATAGCAAAAGACAAAGGAGAAAACCACCTCAAAGGCACAGATAATGTACTCAATAAAATCATAGAAGAAAACCTTCCTAACCTGAAGAAGGAAATGCCTATAAAGATACAAGAAGCTTACAGAATACCAAATAGATATGATCCCCCAAAAAAGTCCTCTTGCCACATAATTAAGCCACAAAACATACAGAACATAGAAAAAATTTTCAGAGCTATAAAAGAAAAGAGCCAACTTACCTATAAAGGCAGACCCATCAGAATAACTCCAGACTATTCAATGGAAATGACAAAAGCAAGAAGGGCTTGGTCAAAAGTTATACAGACACTAAAAGAGCATGGTTGACATCCTAGACTACATTACTCAGCAAAATTATCAATCACCACAAATGGAGTAAACAAGATATTTGATGACAAAGTCAGACTGAAACAATACGTTTCTACCAAGCCTGCCCTCCAGACAGCAATAGAGGGAAAATTTCAACCAAAGGATCCCAAATACACCTATGAAACCACAAACAATCAATAATCCCACAGAAGAAAATCCCAGAGAAAGGAAATACATACAAGCTACCAAGAAAAATAGCAGGAAACATCAAACAATGGTCTCTAATATCCATTAATATCAATGAACTCAACTTACCTATAAAAAAACACACACTAACAAGATGGATACAAAAACAGAAGCCATCTTTTTGTTACATACAAAAACATATCTCAACCCCAAACACAGAGACAGGCTCTAAATAAATTGTTGGGAAAAGACTTTGGAATCAAATAGTCCTAACAAACAAGCTGGTGTTACCATTCTAATACCTAACAAAGTAGATTTTAAACTAAAAACAATTAAAAGGTACCAAGATGGACATTACTATTTCATCACAAGAAAAATTGGTCAACATGAGATTTCAATCTTGAATATTTATGCCTGTAATATAAAGACATTTGTCTATGTAAAAGAAACACTGCTAAAGCTCAAATCCTACATCAATTCTCACAACCTAATAGTGAGAAACTTCAATACCACACTTTCACTCCTGGATAGGTCAACCAGACAGAGACTCAAAAGAGAAATAAGGAGTCTAACAGAGGTTATGATGCAAATGGATTTAATACACATTTACAGAAGCTTCCACCCAAATGCAAAAAAATACATATTTCTCAGCACTACATGGGACTTTCTCTAAAATGACCACAAAATTAATCATGAAGCAAATACCAATATATATATAAAATGGCAATAATTTCATGTATCATATCAGACAACCAGGGCCTAAAAAGTTAGAGTTCAACAATATCAAAAATCACAGAAAGCCTACCAACTCATGGAAACTAAATATGACTACACTGGACCATCTCTGAGCCAAGGATGAAGTTAAGGAACAAATCAACAACTTCCTAGAATTTAATGAAAATGAATCCATAACATGCCCAAACTTGTGGAACACAATAAAAGCAGTCTTAAAAGGAAAATTCATAACACTAGATGCCTATATGAAAAACCTAGAGAAATCCCACACTAGAGAAATAACAGCACAGCTGAAAGCCTTAGAACAATTAGAAGCAAACTCATCTAGAAGGGAGTAGTCAGCAGGAAATATTCAACCTTAGAGCTGAAATCATTATAATTGAAACAAAAAGAACAATAAAAAGAATCAATGAATCAAAGAGTTGGTTCTTTGAGAAAGTCAACAAGATAAATAAACCCTTATGTAAACTAAAAAAAAGGCAGAGAAAGAGTATCTAAATCAACAAAATCAGAAATGAAAAGGGGGACATAACAACAGACCCCTAGGAAAACCAGAAAATTATCAGGTCATACTCTGAAAATCTATATTCCACAAAATGGAAAACCTAGAAGAAATGGACAGCTTTTTGTACAGGTACCATTTACCAAAGTTAAATCAAGTTCAGATTAATTACCTAAAGAGTTCTATAACCATTTAACAAATTGAAGCTGTCATTAAAAGCTTTCCTTTTTGCTTTTGTTTGTTTGTTTGTGTAAAGAGTCCACTAATGAATGAGTACATCCCCTGCTTATCTTTCTGGGTTTGTGATACCTCACTCAGTAGGATATTCTCCAAATCCATTCATTGGCCTGCAAATTTAAGATATCATTTTTTCTTACTACTGAGTAGTACTCCATTGTGTAGATGTACCACAGTTTGTTAATCCATTCTTCAGTTGAGGGACATCTAGGTTGCTTCCAGGTTCTTGCTATTACAAATAACACTGCTATGAACATAGTTGAGCTAATGCCTTTGGAGTGTACATGTGCATCTTTAGGGTATACACCCAGAAGTTGTATTGCTGGGTCCTTGGGAAGATTGACTCTCAATCTTCTGAGAAACTGCCATACTGCATTCAAAAGTGGATAAACAAGCTTACAATCCCACCAACAATGGAGGAGTGTTCCCCTTGCTCCCTATCCTCTCCAGCATAGGCTGTCATCTGTGTCTTTTATCTTAGCCAATCTAACAGGTGTCAGGTGGTATCTCAAAGTTGTTTTGATTTGCATTTCTCTGATGGCTAAAGATGATGAGCACTTTTTCAGGTGCCTTTCAGCCATTCATAATTCTTATGCTGAGAATTCCCTTTTTAGATTTGAACCCCATTTTTTGATTGGGTTATTCAAGCTTTTGGGCTGTAGATTCTTGAATTCTTTATATATCTTAGAGATCAATCATCTATCACTTGTAGGGTTGGTGAAAATCTTTTCCCATTCTGTAGGCTGTCATTTTGTCCTATTGACAGTGTTCTTGGCTTTACAGAAGCTTCTTAGCTTCAGGAGATCCCACTTATTAATTGTTGATTTTAGTGTCTGTGCCACTGGTGTTATATTTAGGAAGTGGTCACTTGAACCAATTTGTAGAAGTGTGTTTCCCACTTTGTTTTCTATCAAGTTCAAAGTGGCTGGGTTTATGTTGAGGTCTTTGATTCACTTGGATTTGAGTTTTGTGCAGGGTGACAGGCTTGGATCTATTTGCATTTTTCTACACACTACCATCCAACTAAGCCAACACCATTTGTTAAATATACTATCATTTTCCCATTGAATATTTTGGCCCTCTTTGTCGAAGATCAGGTGTTCATAGGTTTTTAGGTTAATGTCTGGATCCTTATTTCTCTTCCATTGATCCACAAATCTGTTTCTATGCAAATACCCAGCTTTTTTTTTTTATTACTGTAGCTCCATAGTATAACTTGAAGTCTGGGATGGTGATGTCTCCTGAGGTTCTTTTATTGAGCAAAATTGTTTTAACAATCCTGGCTTTCCTGTTGTTCCAAATGAAATTGAGTACTGTTCTTTCAAGGTCCAAAAAATATTGCGTTGGGATTTTGATGGGCAGTGCATTGAATCTCTAGATTGCTTTTGGTAGGATTGCCATTTTTACTATGTTGATCGTACCTATTCAGGAACATGGGAGAGCTTTCCATTTTCTGATATCCTCTTCAATTTATTTCCTTAGTGATTTAAAATTTTTGTCAAATAGTTTTGTTACTTCTTTGGTTATAGTCACTCCAAGGTGTTCAATACTATTTGCAGCTATTATGAAGGGTAAAGTTTCCCTTATTTCTTTTTCAGCCCTTCTATCTTTAGTGTATAGAAGGGCTACTGATTTCTTTGAGTTAATCTTGTATCTTCCTACACTGCTGAATGCCTCGTGCTGCACGACCTGGGACAGAGACTATGGCAAGGGGCACCGAGGTTGATAAATCAGCACTCAAGACACCAATGTTCGTCCCTCTGGAGGAGTCTCTCTTCTCTCCCCGTTCATTTTCCCATCACAGTAATACACCCTCCTCACTCCCGGGTTCAAGAAATGGTCATTCTGCTTTACTCAACGGTCCAGACAAACCTTTTCCAAACAGGAAAACACAAGGCACGCCTCAGTGGGGTTCCAGGAACCCATAATACAAAAACATCTTGTTAGCAAAAACAACTTTGGAGTAGAAACAAAAGGGCAAATATAGTTCAGGGCCACACTCAGTAGCCAACAGCTGAAGGTGTTTATCAGCTGTAGAAGTTCCCTTGTAGAATTTTGTGGATCACTTATGTATACAATCATATCATCTGCAAAAGAGATAGTTGCACTTCTTCTTTCCAATTTGTATCCCCTTAATCTCCTTCTTTTTTTTTCTCTTATTGCTTTAGCTAGAACTTAAAGAACTATATTGAATAGTTAAGGGGAGAAAGGATATCCTTGTCTTGTTCCTGAATTTAGTGGGATTGCTTTGAGTTTTTCTCCATTAAGTTTGATACTGTCTGTTGGCTTCTTGTAAACTGCCTTTATTATATTTATGTATTCTTCCTGAATTCCTGATCTCTCCAGGGCTTTTATCATAAAGGAGTGTTGGATTTTGTCAAAGGTGTTTTCAGCATCTAAACATATGATCATGTGGTTTTGTTTCTTTAGTTTGTTTATATGATGGATCCCTATCACCGTCTTTGAATTTGATATTCTTTTTAAAAAGTTATTATTGTTACACACAAATACATACATCCATATAGTTGGTAAGTAAACACATAAAATTAAACTCATTAGAGTCCTTTTATTGTGTTGTGTGTATATATGATTTTATGAATCATTACTTTCTTTTCGATAACCAATTGAGGACTCATCCTGGAACAGGGAAATTCCCCAGTTTTCATCATTTATTAGCTACTTGTAGATTTTTGCATAGGCATGGGACACTATAAGATTTCCCCATTAGCATATTTATTACTATTGTTGTTGTTGTTGGTGGTGGTGGTATGTGTGTATGTTTGAGAATTGTTTGTTGCTCCTATATGTGTTTAAGACACATCCCTGGAGAAGAGTGGTTCTCCCTATCTTAGAATTTATTAATTGATTATATTTCTTTACCTAAATTCATTTAAGATTCTCCCATAAATGTTAAAGTGATAATTGGTATTGTCATTATGCTGACACTATTTAGGCAGTAATATTGCTGAGATTTCATTTATATAACTTTTTCTGCTAAACCAGAATATTTATTATTCTTATAGCAGAAGTCTTGGTCTTCTGAATTTTACAATTTTTCTTTTTTTTAAGTATGAATAAAGACATATTTTTTATCCATGTAACCCTTTGTTCAGACTCCCTTCCCCCTCTCACTCCTCCCAGTCACTCACTCTTCTCTTCAACACTTTATCCACTCCCTATTGAGGGTAGGAAGACCCAAGATCCCAGGGTGGCTGAGTTCAGCATCCACTCCAGGCAGATCTGCTTTCCTCACGCCAACATCAAGACAGGGTCAGGTGTTGCTCTGGAGGGAATGGGCTCTAAGGTCCCAGTCCCAGGGTTTCAGATCCCAAACTGCTCAGTGGTTGTGGTAAGCAGAATGGGAATGCTTATCTTTTTATTTAAAGTCCACTAATGAGTATGTCCCCTGCATATCTTTCTAGGTTTGTGATACCTCACTCAGTAGGATATACTCCAAATCCATCCATTTGCCTGTGAATTTTAGAATATCATATTTTCTTAATGCTGAGTAGTACTCCATGGTGTAGATGTACCACAGTTTGTTAATGCATTCTTCAGTTGAGGGGCATCTAGGTTGTTTACAGGTTCTTGCTATTACAAATAATGCTGCTATGAACATAGTTGAGCTAATGCCTTTGGAGTGCAACTGTGCATCTTTAGGGTATACACCCAGAAGTTGTATTGCTGGGTCCTTGGGGAGATTGATTCTCAATTTTCTGAGAAACTGCCATACTGCATTCCAAAGTGGCTGAACAAGCTTACACTCCCACCAACAATGGAGGAATGTTCCCCTTGCTCCGCATCTTCTCCAACATAAGCTATCATCTGTGCCTTTTATCTTAGCCAATCTAACAGATGTTAGGTGGTATCTCAAAGTTGTTTTGATTTGCATTTCTCTGATGGCTAAAAATGATAAACACTTTTTCAGGTGCCTTTCAGGCATTCGTAATTCTTTTCCTGACAATTCTCTTTTTAGATCTGAACCACATTTTTTGATTGGGTTATTCATGGTTTTGGGCTGTAGATTCTTGAGTACTTTATATATCTTAGAGATCAGTTGTCTATCACTTGTAGGGTTGGTGAAAATCTTTTTCCATTCTGCAAGCTGTCATTGTATCCTATTGACAGTGTCCTTGACTTTACAGAAGCTTCTCAGCTTCAGGAGATCCCACTTATTAATTGTTGATTTTAGTGTCTGTGCCACTGGTGTTATATTTAGGAAGTGGTCACCTGTGCCAATTCGTAGAAGTGTATTTCCCACTTTCTTTTCTGTCAAGTTTAAAGTGGTTGGGTTTATGTTGAGGTCTTTGATCCACTTGGATTTCAGTTTTGTGCAGGGTGACAGGCTTGGATCTATTTGCATTTTTCTACACACTACCATCTAGCTATGCCAACACCATTTGTTAAATATACTATCTTTTTTCCATGGAATATTTTGGGCCTCTTTTTAGAAAATCAGGTGTTCATAGGTTTTTGGTTTAATGTCTGAATCCTCAATTCTATTCCATTGGTCCACAAGTCTGTGTTTATGTCAGTACCAGGCTGTTTTTATTATTGTATCTCTACAGTATAACTTGAAGTCAGGGATGGTGATGCCTCCTGAGGTTCTTTTGCTGAGTAAAATTGTTTTGGCAATTCTGGCTTTCCTGTTATCCAGAGGAAATTGAGTACTGTTCTTTCAAGGTCCAAAAAATATTGTGTTGGGATTTTGAGGGGCAGTGCATTGACTGTGTAAGTTCCTATTGGTAACATTGCCAGTTTTACTATGTTGATCCTACCCATCCAGGAACATGGAAGAGCTTTCCATTTTCTGATCTCTTCAATTTCTTTCTTTAGTGATTTAAAATTTTTGTCAAATAGACCTGTTACTTCTTTGGTTATAGTTACTCCAAGGTATTTAATATTATTTGCAGCTATTATGAAGGATAATGTTTCCCTTATTTCTTTTTCAGCTCTTTTATCTTTAGTGTATAGAAGGGCTACTGATTTCTTTGATTTAATTTTGTATCCTGCTACATTGCTGAAGGTGTTTGTCATCCGTAGCAGATCCTTGGAAGAATTTTGTGGGTCACTTATGTATACAATCATATCATTTGCAAATAGTGATAGTTTCACTTCTTTTCCAATTTGTATCCCCTTAATATCTTTTCATTCTCTAATTACTTTAGCTAAAACTTTAAGAATTTTATTGAATAGATAAGGGGAGAGAGGACATTCTTGTCTAGATCCTGATTTTAGTGGGACTGCTTTGAGTTTTTCTTCATTAAGTTTGATGCTGGCTTTTGGCTTCTTGTAAATCACCTTTATTATATTTAGGTATTCTCCCTGTATTCCTGATCTCTCCAGGGCTTTAATCATAAGCGAGTGTTGGATTTTGTCAAAGGCTTTTTCCCCAACTAAGGATATGATCATGTGGTTTTGTTCCTTTAATTTGTTTATATGATGGGTAACGTTTATGTTTTTTCATATGTTAAACCAGCCCTGCATTTCTGGGATGAAGCCTACTTGGTCGTGGTGGATATTTTTTATATGTTGTTGTATACGGTTTGCTAAAATTTTGTTGAGAATCTTAGCATCAATATTTATGAGAGAAATTGGTCTGTAGTTCTTCTTTGTTGTGTCTTTGAGTGGCTTGGGTATGAGGATAATTGTGGTCTCATCAAAGGAATTTGGCAATATTCCTTCAGTTTCTAATATGTGAAATAATTATTATAGTAATAATTCTTCTTTGAATATCTGGTAGAATTCAGCCCTGAAACCATCTGGACAAGGGCTTATGTTTTTGGGGGAGGTTTTTAATGACAGCTTCAATTTCCTTAAGGTTTATAGGCCTGTTTAGGTAATTAATCTGATCTTCATTCAATTTTGGTAAATGACACCTGACCAGAAAGCTGTCCATTTCTTCTAGGTTTTCCATTTTTGTGGAATACAAATTTTCAAAGTATGATCTGATAATCCTCTGCATTTCCTGGGGGTCCATTGTTATGTCCCCCTTTTCATTTCTGATTTTGTTGATTTGGGCACTCTCACTCTGCTTTTTGATTAGTTTGGATAAGGGCTTATCTATCTTGTTGACTTTCTCAAAGAACCAACTCTTAGATTCATTGATTCTTTGTATTGTTCTTTTTGCTTAAATTGTATTGATTTCAGCTCTAAGTTTGATTATTTCCTGCCATCTGCTCCTTCTAGGTGATTTTGCTTCTAATTGTTCTAAGGCTTTCAGCTGAACTGTTAGTTTTCTAGTGTGGGATTTCTCTACGTATCTCATATAGGCATCTTGTGGTATGAATTTTCCTCTTAAGACTCCTTTTCTTGTGTCCCACAAGTTTGGGAATGTTGTGGATTCATTTTCATTAAATTCTAGGAAGACTTTGATTTCTTTCTTAATTTATTCCTTGACCCAGAGATGGTTCAGCTGAGTCATGTTTAATTTCCATAAGTTGGTAGGCTTTCTTTGATTTTTGATGTTGTTGAATTCTAACTTGAGGCCCTGGTGGTCTGACACGTTACAAGGGATTATTTTCATCACTTTGTATCCATTGATATTTTTTATGACCAATTATGTGGTCAATTTTGGAGAAAGTTCCATGAGGAGTTGAGAAATATGTATTTTCCTTTGCATTTGGGTGGAAGCTTCTGTAGATATCTATTAAATCCATTTGCATCATAACCTCTGTTAGAACTTATTTCTCTGTTGAGTCTCTGTCTGGTTGACCTATCCAGGGGTGAAAGTGGGGTATCAAAGTCTCCCACTATTAGGGTGTGAGAATTGATGTGGAATTTGAGCTTTAGCAGTGTTTCTTTTACATAAGTATTTGCCCTTATATTAGCAGCATAAATATTCAGGATTGAAAGCTCCTCTTTACCAATTTTTTCTTGTGATGAATAAGTAATGACCATCTTGGTCCCTTTTAATTGCTTTTAGCTTAAAGTCTACTTTGTTAGATATTAGGATGGCAACCCTAGCTTGTTTCTCAGGACTATTTGACCAGAAAATCTTTTCCCATCCCTCTACTCTTAGCCTGTGTCTATCTTTGTGGTTGAGGTGTGTTTCTTGTAGGCAACAGAAGGATGGCTTCTGTTGTTGTATCCATCTTGATACTGTGTGTCATTTTATAGGAGAATTGAGTCCATTGATATTAAGGGATATCAGTGACCACTGATTGATATTTCCTGCCATTTTTGGTGGTAACCTGTTTGTATTTCCTTTCTCTGGAGTATTCTTCTGTGGGTTTATTGTTTGTGGGTTCATGGGTATATCTGGGATCCTTAAGTTGGAGCTTTCCCTCTAATATTCTGTAGTGCTGGATTGGTAGATAGATATTGTTTCAGTCTGGTTTTGTCATGAAATATCTTCTTTACTCCATCTATGATAATTGATATTTTTGCAGGGTATAGTATTGTTGTTTGGCAGCTATGCTCTTGTAGCATCTGTATAACTTTTGATCAAGCCCTTCTAGCTTTCATCGTTTCCATTGAATAGTCAGGTGTTATTCTGATGGGTCTGCCTTTGTAGGTAAGTTGACCATTTTCTTTTTTTTGTTTTTTTTTTAAGTGCTTCTTTTTTAATGAAACAAATCCAAAAGATGTACAGTCAGTCTCACGTTGTGCAGTTCTCAAGCATGAAAAAACAAACAGAAGGACAGAGTTCCAACAGAAGAAGCTAACCCAAGACCAGGCTGGACTTGCCACCAGGGGGATTTCTCCTGGATGGCGCTGGGGCCGGGGCCACTGGGCTGGGCACAGGAGCAGCGGGCACAGGCTTTTCTTCAATCTGCCCCAGGTTGGTTTGGAAGTCTGTGTCCACATTTTCATGCATGTCACCTTCTCCTTTGAGGTCTAAAAAGTCTCCAGAGCTTGCTTCAGAAGAGTTACTTCTCTGTGCTCCAGGCGACTCCGAATCTTCCCTGCTAGACTTGGCACCTGCTGACTTTGCCCAAGACGGAGGGTTTTCTTCAGGTGTTCCAAAGATGCTAGAGGCCATCTTGTTCTTCCTCACAGGCTGTTCGGATGGCTCATCAAAGCCTAGTGAAAAATTGGACCCGCCACCTGAAGGCCGCAAAACCCTGGAGCTGTTCCTGCTGTTGGGGTCCACACCCTTGAAGGTAGTGGTGGTGGTCATGGCGCCAAGGGGAGAGGTAGGCTGGCGCAGGGAGAACACCGAGGGCACTGGGACCAACCGGCGCAGACAGTCCGCAACCTAGACCAGCTGCGCGCTCCGCGAGCCTCTTCCGACCATTTTCTTTTGCAGCTCTTAACATTTTTCCTTTGTTCTGTATGTTTTGTGTTACGGTTTTTTTGGTTTTAGTGTTTTCTTTGACTGATATATCTATTTCAGTTACTGAGTCTTCCACTTCAGAGATTCTATCTTCCAACTCATGAATTCTGTTGGTTATACTTGTATCTGTGGTTCCAGCTTTTTTCTTCAGGCTTTCTGTTTCCACCTTTGCCTCATTTTGTGCGTTTTTTATTGCTTCTATTTCAGTTTTTAGTTCCCGACATGTTTCTTTCATTGATTTGTTCATCTCTTCCAATTTTTTGGTTGTATTTTCTTCTATTTCTTTAAGGGAATTTTTCAGATCTTCTTTGAGGGCTTCAATGATCATCATAAAGGTATTTTTGGTGTTGCTTCTTTCTGCTTCCTCTTCATTGCTCTGTTCAGGTCTTGTAGCTGTAGAACTGCCACTTTTTTCTGGAGTTACCTTGTTGTTCTTTATATTATTATATGTACCTTTGCACTGGCATCTGCCCATCACTTCAGTGGTTCCCAATTAGTTGGCTCCTGATCAGTTGTGGCAAGAGGGCTTGTGTGTCTCCTGTCACCTCTGAGTAAAGGGTCTGCTCAATGTTTGACTGTGTTCTGGTCACGGGTCTTAATTTCAAGTCCTTAGTCCTTCTCTGTTGAAGCAGTTGGAGACAGGGTGGCCGTGCAAGGTCCCTTGTCTTAGCAGCAGCTGGGGGAACCCTCACAGCCAAAGTCTATCTCTGTCTGCTACAGAGTGTGTGGAGACATGTTCCACAGACAGAACCTGGTCCTGGAACTGGAACTTGACCCGGAACACAATTTTCCCTGGCAGGGATTCAGGTGCTGGGGCCTGCTTACCTCACCTCACCTCTGGGTGGAGTCTGAGTCTGGCTTTCAGAGTCCTCAGTCCTTCTCTGTTGAAGCAGTTTGAGGCTGGGTGGCCATGCAAGTTCCCTTAGCAGCAGCTGGGGGGACCCTGACAGCCAAAGTTTATCTCTGTCTGCTACAGAGTGTATGGAGACATGCTCCACAGACAGAACCTGAACAGTTTTTCAAGTGATTTTCTGGAATTTGTAATTCTTCTTCTGAAAATTCCCTTTTTAGTTCTGAACCCCTTTTTTAAATTGGGTCTTACTCAAATCTTACTCAATTGTGGTTAAAGGGGTTGTGTGTCTCCTATCTGTTCTGGACACAGAATCTGCATGATTTCTTACTCCTGTCAGGCCACAGGATCCATGCTGTCTGAAGATGTACATCTCTTACTCTGGTCTGGACACAGGGGTTGCACTGTTCACAGAGGCCTCTGTCTGTGATGATGCAGCTTGCCTTGAAGGCAGGGCCCGGCCATTTGTTATGTGTCCCCTGGGATTGCTGAGGAAGGTTTCTCCCAGCCTTGGTTTAGGGCAGGACTGGCTGTGAGGTCAGATATGGGCCTGTGTCTCTGGCTTCTGCAATGAGGTCTCTAGGATGCCCAGGGGTTGGAACTGCTCACTTCCCACTCTGCTCTGGACCCAGGATCTGGTGCTATCTGAAGATGTCCTTCTCTCCCTCTGCTTTGGACACAGGGTCACACGGTAAACCTGAAGTAGGCTCTGCAGGCCCGGATACTGACACCTGGCCTGCAAAGAAGACTGTGATACCTTCGACGCCCTAAGGAACAAAGACAGGAGGCATGTACCACAATTTTTAAGTCATTTTTTCAGTGGTGGGGCATCTAGGTAGTTTTTAGTTTCTGGGCATTACAATAATGGTGCTTTGAATATCCTTTGAGTATTTATCCAGTAGTGATATTGCTGGATCATTGAGTAGACTGAGTCCAATTTTTGGAGAAACTGCCAAACTAAATTCCAAGGTGGCTATATAAATATATAGTCCCCATCACCAACAATGTGGGAGTGTTCCCTTTGCTCCACATTGGAGCATAGATTTTCCTCTATGTTTGTTATCTTAGCCATTCTGACAGGTATATGATGGTATCTCACTCATTTTAATTTGCATTTTTCTGATGGCTAAGAATGTTGAGCAGTTCTTTAAGTGTCTTTCAAACATTTGGTCTTATTCTGTTGATAATTCTCTGTTTACCTCTGTACCCTATTTTCCAACTGGGTTCTTTGGTGTTTGATCTCTAGTTTCTTGAGATCTCTCTATATTTTAGAGATCATTCTTCTGTCAGATGTAGGGCTGGTGAAGATCTTTCCTCACTTTGCAGGTTCTACTTTTGTCTTGTTGACAGTATTTTTCACATTAAAGAAGCTCCTCAGTTTCAGAAGGTCCCATTTATTAATTGTTGCAGAGTCTGTACTACTTTATAAAGTTGTCTCTTGTGCCAATGTGTTTGAGGATATTTTTCACTTTTTCCATCATTGATCATGGTGGAAGATTATTTTGCTAGTATTTTATTCAGTAATTTTACATCAAAATTCACAAGGGATATTGGTCTGTAATACTCTTTTTTTGTTGAATCTTTTTGTGATTTGGGTATCAGGGTGACTCTAGGGTCACTAAAAAAGTTTGACAATGTTCTTTCTTTGCCTATTATGTCAAACAACTCAAAGAGTATTAGTTCTTCTTTTAAAAATCTGGTAGAATCTGTAGTGAAATCACATTGCCTGTAGGTAATTTTGGTGGGGAGATTTTTAATAACTGCTTATATTTTCTTGGTGGTTATAGGTCTATTTAGGTCATTTATCTCATCTTGAATTTGGTAAGTGGTACTTGCCCAGGAATCTGTCCATTTAATTTATGATTTCAGATTTAGTGCAGTATAGGTTTTCAAAGTATGAACTAATGATTCTGTGGATTTCCTTGGTGTCTGTTGTTGTGTCCCCTTTTCATTTCTGATTTTGTTAATATGATTATACTCTCTCTGCCTTTTAGTTAGTTTGGATAAGGGCTTGTCTATTTTGCACATTAATGCATATTGAGTATATTATGGTCATTACCATCATGCAACTTCTACCTCTGTTTATTTATACTTGTCATAACATTAGTCATAATATATATTATTATGACTCATATATATGGTGATTTGTATAACTCTGTTTTGAAATTTTATAGATATTTCATACAATTGTATAAATTTAGGATATTGTTGTCAGTTTGCATGATATGGGTATCCTGGTTAATGTTAATATGATCATCATAATGAAAGACCCTTAGAGGAGACCCTGGCCCCAAGAACTGATGCAGATCACTGGCAATAAATAACAAGAGATTTTTAATACTCACACAGGCACCTGCAGGCAATCAGCAGCTTCAGCTAACTGAGCGCACCCACACACAAAGAACAGTCCCCTTTTATATGAAAAAAGGGGGTCTCATTGGCTACTTTGATCTACATACAAAGTTCCACTAAGGGGTAATGCTGAAAATCATATACAAGGTTCAGCTATGGGGCAAGGTTGTAAAGGTTTTGATCCTGGAGATGCTGTGAACATCTGGTTTGGGTTAAGATTAGACACTCCCGGTCTCTTCACCCTCTCGTGGCCTTCCTTATCGTTTTCAAAGGACTCCTAACTGACGGTTTCTTGACTTACTGAAGCTTGCCCACATATGACTTCCTGCTAATTGGCCAAATGGCCTTCAGCTCACAACTCATGGGTCTAATGAGGCTTGCCCTCATGTTGACCTCTTGCTAGCTGGCCTTGTGGAAATTTTGTGCTGTTTTGGGTTTGGGGTCTTTCAATATTTGAAGTCATTATTTAGAAACTGTACAACCATTTATAGACAGCCTGATTTTACAATGTAAGTTTCAGTCTTCTGGATAATTGAATTGCAGATTACTGCTACTCATCTTTGTCATGTTGCTCAGGTTTCCCAGAAACATGCTAGAATATATCAGATAGACAAGCATCTTCAACCACTTCATAGACCTAAAGAATATGGCATTTAATATTTTGTTATTCAGAATTTGGCCATGTAAGACACATCACTGTTCCTTTCCTGAGATGGTGTTGGGTAGCAAGGACATCTCACAGTTTGTCATTTTGGTGGACATTGGCCTGAAGAGGAAAGAACTGCCCTTGCTCTGACTGCTGCCAGCATGTACACCATCCAATGTAGATGAGCAGGATGAAGGATAAAGACTGCAGAAGTCTGCCTGGACAGGATAAGATGGTCTTTCCAAAAATGCCCTACTACTGAAGAGATCTGTCAGACATCTTAGGCCTGTAGCCAAAAAGGTGTATGCTCCAACTGCACTGAGAAGCATTGGGTGACTGTCCAGGTAACTGACTGTGACTGTCCTCTCCTATATCTTGGAATCTATTCTGTTGTGCTTTCAAACTTCAGGTAATATATTTTCAGTCAGGTCTTGATGGTATAGAAGACTAGATCATTAAGGTTACTATAATTTCATATCTCAGCAAAAAAGCATTCAGTACTGGATTCTTATTATTTTAGATAAGCAGCCTTGAAGTAATACCTGTACATTGCCTCTTACCTATATTCTAGATATGTAAGGTACACCTTGTATTTGTTAGTTGTAGTGTGAGCTTGCTTATGTTAGTGCCTTTCCCTCCCCCAGACAATATCTTATGATAATCCCTATAGTATGTAGTCCTATACTTAGTTTAGAACTCTCTTTGTTAGACAAAAGTGAAAAATGTAGTGGGATTCATAGGTTATTCAAGAATGTGCTTGTGAGATCAGTGAATCTGGCCCCCTATGAAACATGGCCAGAATCGTTGAGAACAGGGAACCCAAAATTGGCTTCCTTTTTGTTCTTACATTCTCTGCTAGAACAATAACACAACAGAAGAAGATTAAAGGAATAAAACCTGAAAAGAAAGAAGTCAAACTATCACTATTTGCAGATGAGAAGTTAGTATATATGACTTACCCCTATAATTCTACCAGACAACTCTTACAGCTGGTAAAACCTTCAGTAAGTAGCAAGATACAAAATTAACTAAAAAAATCAATATCCTCTCTATACACAAATGAGAAACTGACTGCAAAAGAAGTCATGGAAATATCACCCTTTACAAGAGCCACAAACAACATAAAATAACCTAGAGCAACTCTAACCATACAAGTGAAAGACCTGTAAGACAAAGGCTTTAACTAAAGAAGATATAAAAAATTGGAAAGTTCTCCAATGCTCTAGGATCCATAGGATCAACAGAATAAAAATAGCAAACTCACCAAAAGTAATCTACATATTCAATATAATTCCTTTCAAAATTCCAACACATTTCTTCACGGACAGATCTTGAGAAGACAAGACTCAACTCTACATAGAAAACAAAAAACCTAGAATAGCTAAAACAATCTTGTACAGTAAGAAAACTACTGGAGGAATCATCATTACTTACTCCAAGTTCTACTATAAAGATGTACTATTAGAAACATCTTGGTATTGGCATAATAACAGACATGTGGATCAATGGAATTGAACACAAGTTTCTGAGATTAAACTACACAACTATGAGAACCTTATTTTTGAGGAAAAAATAACCAATGGAAAAGAGAGAGCATCTTTAACAAATGGTGCTGGTAGAATTGGGTGATGGAATAATAAGAATGCAAATAGATTCATATGTTTTTACCCTGCAATAAATGCAAGTGCAAGTGGAACAGAAACATCAATCTAAATCCAGTTACACTAATTTTGAAAAAGAGAACATGGGTAAGAGCTTTAAACACATTGCCACAGAAGAATACTTCCTAAATACAGAACATTCCATCCAAACACTAAAGAATATAACTGCTCAGCACTGAACCTTCTCTAAAACTGACCACATACTTGGTCATAAAACAAATAAAAGTATATACAAAAATATGGGAATTACACCTTGTATCCTATCAGACCATCATGAACTAAAGTTAGAGTTCAGCAATACAAATGACAGAGAAGCCTACAAACTCATGGAAACTGAACATCTCTCATTTGAACCACCAGTGGCTCAAGGAAGAAATAAAGAAATTAAAGACTTTCTAGAACTCAATAAAAATTAAGCCACAACATACTCAAACTTATTGAACATAACAAAAACAGTGCTGAAAGGAAAGATCATAGCACTACATGCCTACATCAAAAATTTGAAAAAATATCACACAAGAATCTTAACAGAAAAGCTGAAATCTCTAGAAGAAAAGGAAGCAAACTCACTCAGAAGGAGTAGATGGAAGAAAATAAACTCGGGGCTGAAACCAATAAAATTGAAACAAATAGAAAAAAATACAAAGAATCAATGAAACAGAGTTGGTTCTTTGAGAAAGTCAACAAGATAGACAAACCCTTACCCAAACAAACCAAAAGACAAAGAAAGAGTATCCAAATTAACAAAATCATAAATAATAAGGGGAACATAACAACAGGTACTGAGAAAATCCAGACACTCTTTAATTCATACTTCAAAAACTTGTATTCCACAAAATTGAAAAACTTAATAAATGGACAGCTTGCTATAGGTACCACTTACCAAAATTAAATCAAGACTAGATAAATAACTTAAATAAGCCTATAACATCTAAGGAAATAAAAAATTTTATTAAAATTCTCCCACGTTAAAAAAAAAAAAAGCACAGGGCCAGAGGGTTTTGGTGCAGAAATATACCAGAATTCAGAGAACAAATAAAATAGTCTTCAAATTGTTCCACACAACAGAAACAGAAGGAAAACTGCTAACCTCTTTTTACGAGCCTTCAGGCCCCTTGAAAGCTAAACCACACAAAGACACTGCAAAGAAATAGAAGTACAGACCAATCTCCCTCATAAAAGTTGATTAAAAATACACAGTAAAATACTAGAAAATTGAATTAAAGAACATATCAAAAATTCATCTACCATGACCAAGTAGGATTTATTCCAAATACAGGGATGTTTCTACATACAAAAATCTATCAATATTGTCTACCATATGAACACCCTGAAAGAAAAGAACCAGGTCTTTGACAATATCCAATACTTATTCATGATAAAGTTCTTGACAGGATCAGGAATACCAAGAAACATACCTAAACAAAATAAGGGCAGTATACAGTAAGGCCACAGCCAACATTAATTTAAAGGAAAAGAAACACAAAGCAATCCCATTAAAATCAGAAATAAAACAAAGCTATTTAACATCTATTTAATATAGTAGTCAAAGTACTAGTAAGTGCAATAAGACAACAAAAGGAGATCAAGGTGATACAAATTTAAATGGAAGAAGGAAAACTATCACTATTTCACATTATATAATAGTATACATTAGTGACCCCCAGAATTCTACCAGGGAACTCTTATAGCTGATAAACACCTTAAGCAATGTGGCCAGATACAAGATTAACTGAAAAATCAATAGCTCTTCTATATACAAATGATAAAAGAGCTGAAATAGAAATCCGGGATACATCATTCTTTAAAATAGCTGCAAATAAACTCTAACCAAAGAAGTAAATGACCTGTATGACAAGAACGTTAAGTCAATAATAAAAAAAAATTGAAGAATTTATCAGAAAATGGGAAAATCTCCTATGCTGCTGGAGAGGTAGGGTCAACATAGTAAAAACAGCAATCTTACCAAAAGCAATCTACAGATGAAATGCAGTCCCCATCAAAATCCCAACGTACTTCTTCACAGACTTTGAAAGAACAATAGTCAACTTCATATGGAATAACAAAAATGACAGCATTGCCAAAATAATACTGCCCAATAATTAAATTTGGTGGTAAGAGATGGAGGTAACACCATTGCTTACTTCAAGCTATACTACAGAGCTACAGTAATAAAAACAGCTTGGTACTAGCATAGAAATAGACTTGGATCAACAGAATCAAATGCGGCAACCTGACATTAATCCATACACCTAAGGCATAGGGGCCAAAAATATACACTGAAAAGAAAGATAGCATCTTCAGAAAATAGTGCTGGCATAATTGGATGATGGTATGCAGAAAAATGCAAACAGATCCATATCTATCACCTTCCTTAAAACTCAAATAATAGTGGGTCAAGATCTCAGCATGAACCCAGTTACATTTAACCTGATAGAAAAGGAAGTGGAAATACCCTCGAAAAGCATCATAGACATATCTGGTGTTTACCACTGTTCTTTTGTTTAAATTACCTTTTTGACTGTTTACAGATGCAAACTTGATTTTAGTGAAATATATGATTCTATTTTTTAAATAAAGGCAATTAATTAAAGTTAAGCAAGTATCTTAAAAATAATTTAGATACTATACATGATATGCAAAAAACAGGGGCACAATTTTCTATCAAAGAGGGTTTTCCTACGGCTACCCTTACTTATTAGAAAGTATGTTGCTTGTTAGGGGCACACATTTGAATCTTCTTTCTTTAAAACCATTTCACAAATTTGTTTCAGACACATATTATCATGGTGAATGTGATAATTCTTCCATCATTTCCTTGAACCTGCTGTAAATTTTCAATTGCCATTGAAAACATTTATTGGTTTAAAAGTGCTTTACCTAATAACATTATGAGGGAATATTATAATGAGAGGCTGAAGATTCTAAAGTGCAAAAATGGATAGCTTTGTCATTTGAGTCAATTTTCATCCAAAAAGACTAGGAAAAATGAAGTCTTATCTGTTACTAGCTTAAAAAGTTTTGTGTAAAATCATTTGAGATTATAATTGCAAAAGTTCTCTATTTCCTTTCCTTCTTTCACATACTTCCATAAACTTCTCCTCACTCTCTTTAAAATTCCTGTCCTATGTATTTTACTAATTGTTGTCTACATGCATATATGTATATCCATAAATACATATATATTCTGTAATATACCTGCTCCATGTAGGCAATGTTATTTGCATATATGTTTACAAAAATGACTGTTTGGTGTTGGATAAACAATTAACGTGTCTATTCCTGGGGGAAGACTATTTCTCCCACTTTCTCCCATATGACTGCCTGACACTTGGGATTATCAGAAGAGTGATTCAGGTCCCTGGAATTGGAGACAGCTTTGACCCATGCTACAGATGCTGTGAATGGAACCCATATCCTCTTCAAGAGCATTAAATGCTACTGACCACTGAACCATCTCTCCTGTCCCTAACCATAACCAGTAGAGGAATTGCTCAGCAGATGACTCTTCTTTTGTGCTCTTCCTTCTTGCACAGCTCCTTTGAACAAACAAGGAGTTGTTCATGTTCTTTATCTGAGTGAAAAGATATTGGTAGTGATACAAACTTACCTTTCAGTAGTACAGCAAATAAAATACTGGGATTGGGTTTCCCTTGGAATTTTGATTATGTATTTAATGTGACTGATTTTGTAGTTTTCAATCAATACTGTCTGACTTCAACGTTATGTGTAGAAGTAGAAAGGCGTTAGCTTCTGGAAAACCTGCAGTTTAATCTTAAGTGATAGCTCAGTGAAATGCTCAGATAGAATGAAATCAATCCTGACTATCATATTCTCAGAGTGACAAGGGGACTCATTCTGAGAGAACAGGACTCATGGGCTGAAATTCATACCCTGAACTACAAAAGCACTTCAGAAGAGAGAAGTAAATCTCAAGTCTGTCCAAACAGCCTCCACCTGCTTCTGCCTCCCAAGTCCTGGTATTAAAGGCATGTGCCACCAGACCTGGCTAGTTTCTTGACTCGTTATGAAGCTAGAATTACCTGATTCCAAGCCAGATAAAGACATGTTAATCAAATTACATAAGTTATCATTTTAATTACTACAATTAGTATTATTTGCCATTTCACTTGAAACTCTTTCTACTGTAGACACTTTCATCTCCTACCCTACAATCATGTTCCAGTGTTACAAGTAATAGATATCTCTCTGATGTTCATTTGTGTTCATTTTGTTTTGTCCCACCAAGTTTGACCCACTTAAGCCATCTGTAAGACTCTGTGTTTGGAGTTATGTGTCTGAAGATTCTGAAGATGAAACACATCTAAAGGCAGTGATTCTTCTGCTAAAATCTATCCATTATCACAGTGTAGATGTAAAGAGTGAGGCCCTGTGAGCTTCTTCCTTTCCTAGACTGTTTTTGGCTAGGGCTGGTCCTGAGTGAGGCCAGTGCAGCTAAGAACATTTGTTCTGAGTTACTGATTATAATAGCTGTGTACAATCTGGAGAATGGCAGGTTATGCCCACTTTTACTCTTCTTCTTAGCTTCACTTCTTCAATATTCCCAGATCCACAGACATGGTGTAACTGATTTGTTTAGGTCTATGGCCATATACATTGCTTATTTTCTGCATCTTGGTACCTTAGGCTGAACGACCACTGACTTCCTCAGTCACCAATTTCCTTCAAAATCCTGAGTTTCTGAAATGTCTTCCCCCAAGTCAATATTTCTAATATTGTAATTCTGGACATTTGACTGGCAGTAGTGGAGGTCAGTGAGTGAAAAATAAAGATGGCTTTTTAGTGTCACTAAAATCTTTTGCATGGTGTTGGAAATGATTATCCAGCTTCCCTGGAGTGCTCTCCAGAATGAGTTACTGTGTGTAAAATTTAGAATATTTTATATAAAAGTAGAATATGCTGCAGGAATTTCAGTTTCATTTTTAATCTTTTACTTTCATGGAGCATTTTATTATTTTATGTGACTGAGCTATCCAGCTCCTTTACCTTGTGGCCAATTCTGATGTTCAGATTACTACCTTATCTCTCTCATTATTAGACATTTTGCATTATTCATTTGGGTTTTTTGCTTGTGTTTAACTATTTAATAAATTCATTTTTCACATCCTAGTGTGTCCTCATTTTCCACAGGCATTTACTAGTGTTCTCCTGCCCATGAATCAGTTTGTCTCTATCCTAGTTGATTCACATGCTTTACATGCTTTTACCTCCTTGAACATGACTCATCTTTTTCAGTTCTGTATGTTAGATATCACTTTACTTGCTCCCTTAGGGGTTACAGATATTGTTTATAATTTGAGTCAAATACTTTTTATCTTACTTTTGAAGATTGGATTTGAGCATCAGAATTTGGGGTACTGTTTATTGCTGTGTGTTTTTAACTCAGAAGCTGGTTTCCCAAGGTGAGAGGTTAATTGTTCTGCCCACTCCCAAAGGGACACCTAGAAAGATTCCCAGAATCACACTGATACCCTAAAAATAAAAGCACAAAGTTTATTGTAATTGACCCCTCCCGACTGTCACACAGTAGTGCCAGTGGAGAAGAGCTTTCCCCCCCCCTCAGTTTTTTCAAATGACCAAACAAATACCACAGAAATGCTGTTATCAGGCTGGGAATTGCTGGGCTGCAAGAGGCCCAGGACAGTTTTTTTGTTTTGTTTTGTTTTTTAAATATTGCTATCTCATCTGTCTGGTGGACAGTTGCTGGATGATTGGCTGATTTAGGATGAGACAAAGATACTTTGTAGGTGGGTAGGAATGTCTTCTGATTACCCTGGTGTTTGGGGACTTCTTGGAGATTTAGAAACTTTTCAGGCTAGGGAGCTAGAAATTTCTCAGCTTTCAAGACACCTCCAGGGTTCAAGGTGGTTTTCACAGTTAATCATTAGAGTTAATCATTTACCTAGTGGAGTAAGAACTTACTGTTGTGGTCAGGTAGTGGAGTAACTCAGTTGTCCTAGATCCAGTTCTGGTCTGGGCTCCCAGCAAGGATGTGGGAAGGATGTGCTGAGTGGATCTGGGGCAGCCTGACAGCTGGAGCTGTGTGGAAGGCAGCCTGACAGAGTGGAAGGGACGGTCACTGATAGGGCTGGGACACGCACTGATCATAAGAATTTAGGGAGAAAGACTCTTGGGAGGGAGGGATAATTGGGAAAGTAAGAGTCTTTGGGAAGCTGGTTTAGAGGACTAGGTAGCCGGAAGCAGGTGTGTTGGGCGGGGCTAGGACGAGCCACTTTAAGGAACCAAGCTGAAGGGACAGGAAATTCCACCATTCCCTGTTGGGATCTGGAAGCCAAGTGGTTCAGAACTTTGTGGGAAAGACCTGACCTGGTATTCATGACTTGAAAACTCCCCGGAGCTGCAGTCGCCGCGCGGGGCGGCCTGGGAAAGTTACCGTCAGCAGCGCAGAGGCGGGAACCGCAGCCCGGCGGCCCTGGAACCTCCCAGGTCAGAGGAGCTGCGGGGCTGGGACACAGGAGGGAAGGGAGCAGGGCTGTGCTCGCTGAGGCGGCTCTAAGGGACACTCTCAGCTTCCAGGTGCCCGCAAATGAAGGCGCCGACTGCTTACGTCATCACTTGCCGACATAGGTGGTCTTTCTGTCACTACAAGCTGGGTGCTTCTCTAGAGCCACAGCCATCCCTTAAAAGGATTCATCTTTCACGGTTCCGTTTCTTGCGTCTCGCTTTCTTTCTTACCTGTTCTCTGCCTGTCTGTCTTGCCTCTCTCATGTCTCCGTTTGCTCTTTTGCTCACCCCTCCCCCTCCCACATGCACCCTTTTCACAATCAACTAGTTGCACATGTATTTTCTTCGTTGCCCGCCCTGGACAGCCTTCAGGTTTTCACCACTTTATCCTTACAGACACAGCTTTCATTATTCCGTTGCTAGTATCTTTTTATTGTCGGTAACTTTGAGATTCCATGAATTGGGTCTCTTTGTTATTATTTTTATTTATTTTATGGTCACCAGGCTATAAGAAATAATTTAGTAGAGCACTTGCATTGCTTGTTGTTTGCAAACAGGGTTCTCCTTGCAATTATGGCAGTTCCAGTTGTTCTGTAATTTAAATTTCCCTGTTTTACCATAAGCCCTTGACCCTGAGAGAGTATTCACATGAGGAACCAATGAGATGTGATTAAACAGATAATATATTTTATGGTTCATGCACATATGCTTTTAAGCATTAAGCAAACCTTTTACTCCCCATTAATTTCTGAGGCATATGCAGTCTAGGATGTAAATACAGAATTCAGAAATACATCTTCATATGCTATGTTCATACTCCTTAGGCCAAGTGTGTTTAAAGCCAACAACTTTAAACAAAATTATAAAGCATCTTTTGAATATTAATGATCATTCACCTGGATCAGAAAATTGTCTTTTCTCTTGAAGAAAATCATTCTGCCCATGCACACGTTTTTATATTCTCAGCGTTTGTTGACAATTAGTGTTGTAACCTTGGACTTCTAATAGGAGGAGTGGGAATGCCTTGACCCTGCTCACAGGGCATTTTCCAAAGGTGTCCTGTTGGAGAACTGTAGTAGTCTGAATTCTGAGGATGAGACAAGCTTTCTAGCATTCTCCCTTCCTCCTGTTCAGGCTTCATGAGAAAAGTATTCTGCATGTGAATGAGTCTTACATCTCACAGAGTAAAATGAAATCTTTACAGAAAGAGACATCTTTTCTGATATTTTCTCTTTCCTTTATGCACTTCCTTTTGGCAGATGATATCGTCTTTAGGTTTTGCTTCTTGAAAAGCTTCAGATGGTATCTGAAGAATCTCTTTCTCTTATGTACTCTCATGACATTGGTCAGTCCTGCTCACCTGTGAATCAGAGCAAAGAGCCCTGGATGGAGGAGAGAGAGGAGACAGTAGCAAAGGATCCAGGTATGTTAGAGGAATTGAGAACATGGTGAAGAGATGGGGAAGGGCTCCAGTGACAGTAGAAATGACACAATTTTCTTTTTTTGCCACATTCTGTTTAATTCTAAATGATTGTAGAGATTTCCAGTGAGAATAATCTCAATATTGCAGGTGTCTGAAGACTTACTGACTTTGCATGGCTTTGATGTTGTTCCTCGTAGTAACAAGTTTCTATGTCCTGCCCAACTGGTCCTGAAGACATTTAGTTTCAAATAATCACGTAAAAGCTGTAGTAAATACAAGCTGTTTGCTCTGTGGCTCAGGCTTTTTACTTGTTAACTCATACTCTTAAACTATCCCTTAATTCTTATACAGTTCAGCCACGTGGTTTGCTACTCTTTTTCATAGCAGCATTCTCATCTTGCTCCCTCTGGGTCCTGCTGTCATCTCTGCTCTGCTTTTCCACTTTCCATTATTCTGTTCTGGTTTCCCTGTCTCTACTTCCTATCCAAATACTTGACCAATATTTACAGTGATAAATATTTGTAGTATACAAAAGCAATATCTCACAATACTTCCCACTATTTTTTCCTTTTCAGATAGAACTTTGAATCCAATCTCTTTTACTTAGCCTTTTTACTCAGCATTATCTATAACATCTTGTAACGTACACTCTAAACAAAGAGAAACATCCATAAATCATTTCGTGGGAATGTAGGTATAGAGCTCTAGAGACTACATCCTATTGATTGGACAACTAGTAATCTTATGGAGATACCCTCCAAAAAATTTAGGATTATGGGTCAAGTTTAGAATGGAGTAGTCAGTGAAGCTTGGTCATCTCATGCAGGAGCCTTGAAGCTATTCTGGGTGCAGAACTCAGAGTAATCTACAACAGATGTGCTTTAAACCTTGGATCATCTGGGTCATCTATTCCCATTACAGACTTTTTAGGGAGTCTTCCTTGATGAAACCTTATTTTCTTTGATCCAGAATGTATTCACAGTCTTTCATTTTCTGAGGAAATAAGAACAAAACCTCTTCTCTAAAGTAACATATTTTTGACTTCAATTTTGAAGCCAAAGCATTTATAAAATATGTAGGTTGCATTAGCCCAGCACTTGTTATAATCAAATGTTTTTTAGCAGCTCTTGTTCCTTCCTTAGCAGTCAGACAATTCAAAGATAACATAACATATGGTATTTAGACTGTCTAAGTATTTTCTAGCCTTCTGTGGCATATATATATATAGATATATGTACATACATACACATATATATATATATATATAGTTTTTGCTTTATTTCTTTTTTAAGGAGTTTCACTATATGTTTCTTTTTTTTTTTTTTTTCACTTCCAAGCCTATGGATTTTTTTAAGTACACTTTAAACAATTGAGAAGTTTGTGTTTTTTTTTTTTTCTTCTGAATCTGTCTTTACTGTTTTTCACTTTTTCTGTCTACACCCTTAATCTGCTAAGGTGTGGCTCAGATTAAAGTCTTGGCTTTGGCAGTTTGGCAGAGGTAGTGGCCAGAAACACATTTACTACACTATCTGAGGAATCCTAGAGTCCACATTCCTACCAAGGAGATTACTTCCACCAGCTGCTCTTGCACTCCATTAAACATTTTGCATCAGGGCTTCTAAAAGTGCCACAGGTTATTTACTGCTAATGTTGAGTCAGGAAGCATTTCTTAAAGGTGCTGAAGGCACCTCTACATGCAGTCAGCAAACAGCCCTCTGAGAAATGCTGCTACCAAGAAGCCATGCTTGATTCTGTTCCCTTTTTGTCTCTAAAAACAGAAACCTTGTATCTGTCATATGCTTCTGTAAAAGTATAAAATACTTTAATAGAAAGTGTATCTTCTGACTTTAGGACTTTTTAGGGTTAGTATAAATTATCCTATTTTCATATTTTGTTTGGGACATATTATTCATTTCAAGGAATCACTGAAGAAAAATATAAACACATACTATTTTGTTATTTTCTCTATATTATGTTTCTTTTTCTCTTTCTGCATTTCTATTTCATTGGTAGTTTACAGTGTATTTTATTCCTTTATAAGTTTGAGTTATATCTTCTCTAGGTTTTCTGCTTTTCTTGTTTGGTTGATCATAAAACCCCACACTGACTTTCCTGGTGGCCACAGTGAGCTGGATTTCCACTGACACTGTCTCTGTGTTCTTCCATCTGCATTGTTTCCAGTGTTTGTTATTGTTTAACACCTTGGGTGTGGAGACTGACTGGGCAGAGAGATTGCACACTAGTGGATCATTTTCTTCATCAGTAAACATGGAGCATGTGCTATTTACATTTTGGCTTTTTCAAAGCTTTTGTGCATTGTCACTTTTTTGGTTAATTTTTCATTTGTAATATTGTTTGTTTTGCATTTTTTACTTATTTTAAAACCTGTTTTTTTTAATTGAACTATAAAATGTTTGTGAATTTCTTTGTTTTGTAGGTGGTTTCTTTATACTTTCAGTTATTACCTTTGTTTACATTTTGTTCAATTATGCACAGTTAAATTTCACCATTTCATTGTTTGTAGTGATACATTTTATATGAAATAAAGATTGCCTGAAGACCAGAGCACAGAGTTAGTCATAGAGGTCAGGTAGTGATGTCAAGCTCTTTTAATCCTATCACTTGGAAGGTAGAGGCAGAGATCCACCTGAATTTCTGTGAGTTCAAGGCCACACTGGGCTATGTAAGATTAATCCAGTCAAAAAGAGAAACAGACAGGCAGTGGTGGCAGACACCTTTAATTGCAGCTGTTGAGATCACACAGCTTTAATCCCAGCACTGGGAAAGTAAGGTGATATGTCTAGCAGAGGAAGGAAGATAAGGTTGGAGGAAACAGAAGTTTGTTCCTTTGCCCTTAACTCCCTTGGGTTTCCCTTGCTTCCCTTCTGTTTTGGCTATGGACTCACAAAGATCCCTACAGAACTCTACCTCTGCCTCCCAAGTGCTAGGAATAAAGATGTGTGACAGTACCTCTATGGCTAACTCTGTGGCTGGCTCTGTCCTGTTACCTTCATGCAATCTTTATTTGATATATAAATACTACTGCCTATTCCATAAGTTTTTGGCATTTGGTGAAATTCAGGTGGTCACAGCAAGTTGGCTGGTTCTGGATTTCCTGGTCTTTATATATCTGTTCTTCTGCCACTGCCATGGTGCTGTTGTTCCTGTGGGTCCTGTGGGTCTGCAGTGTCATCTAAAATCACAGCTGGTGATGACTCAATTTGCTCTCTGTGTCTGTATGTACTCTACACTCTTAGGGTCTTTGTAATTTTGTAATTTGTAAATGATATAAATTTTCAGCCGTCTCCTTGCTGTACCCATTGAAGTAAGTCATAGGTAACTTGATTGCTATGGATTTCAAGTTAAACATAGAAATGTTTTAATATTCTCATTTTCACAACAATGCCTATGTTCCATGTGCATGTTCACTTTTCCCATCTTCCAGTGTCTTCCTCAGTTCTTTCTGTGCATTCAAGTGTCTATTTTGTTCATCTCTCTTGTGATTGTTTAGTTCTTTTCTTTATTTGAAACTCCAATTTTGATAGTTTATTCTTCATGTTGAATTAAATAAATAGAAGCAAAAAACAAATAGTAAGAATCTTTTTTAATTGCTTGCTTGTGTACATTAAAAAAATCAGAAGCTCTACTTTCAAATAAATATTGTTAACTCTTCTTAAATTCTATTTTTATAAATTCTGTTCAGTTTTTATAAGTAATAGCTATTGATGTTTACTGATTTCACAGTTTTATTTGCTCACCATTACCCTCTTGTTATCTTCTGTTCCATCTCTGGGTAGCTATATTTTTTTCCCAGTTGTTTTCATATTTTATGTAAGATATTGGGCAGGAGTGGGCTGGGTAGGCAGACTGTGATGTGTCAAGTCTGATCTCGTCATATCTGTCACCTCCATATCTTCCAGTTCTTCAAGTTTTTTACCTATTTTCCTGGAACGTTTCTTGAAATTTAGATGTGGAAATATGGACCCCCCCATCATAGCTTGTTCAGTAGGCAGTCAGTTGTTCTCAGTATTTATTATGAGTCTCTAAAATAAATATTGTCCGCTGAAACCACTTTCCTAGGCCTAGGTTGAAAGTAACAGCAGACTGTGGTGTGATCAGAGTCATTAAAAAGCAGTTTAAAGGGGCTGGAGAGATGGCTCAGAGGTTAAGAGCACTGACTGTTCTTCCAGAGGTCCTGAGTTCAATTCCCAGCAGAACCACATGGTGGCTCACAACCATCTATGATGAGGTCTGGTGCCCTCTTCTGTAAAACTGTATGCATAATAAATAAATAAATCTTTAAAA